>CAAKHD010004522.1:0-33240 GCA_901007705.1 Fistularia tabacaria
TTCAGACGTGTGCTCTTCCGATCTCTTTGGCTCTAACAGTTACAGTTAAACTGCAGATGTGAAGGAGGATGAAACCGGTACTGTCCTATTTTCCAGTTTTTTAATTTAACAGTAAGCCAATTTCATTAAAAAGAAGCTACAAACTGATAGAATATTATAGAATAGAATTTGCCTTTAATTGTCCCTCAATGGGCACATTTCAAATAATAGCAATAGTATCATAGGATCATGTAAGTTTCTATTGGTAATTTATTATACTAGCATTGTAAATTGCATATAGTTGTTAAACTTTACATGAAAAACATAACATTTTATACAACAGTGTAGGTTCACACACACTCACATGAAAACTTGATTTAAATTCAATACCCATGAGCAAGACTCATGAAATTCTACTTTTAATTAACACCTCCCTTTTCCACATTTGGAACCATGATACCTGACCGAACTTTCTGCGCATGTTGACTGCTGCTGTACAGGCGTAACTAAATAAACTCATGATTTCATCAAAATGGATAGTTATACTGTTTTGAATTGGATACAGATCTGGTTGTGAGGTGATGAAAACCTGAACCCAAATTGCTTTGGTGCAGGATGGATTGAATTCAACACCTGCATAGACACAGACATGCTCACGCACAACAAATTCTGCTGATATACATAGTCTGACACAGACCCTGACCAGAACTAAAATGAACCTTAATTGACTTTTTAACAAGGACTGAGACCTTAACTGGGACCTCAGAAATTATAGTCAGATCCCATGAGGACTATTTATCCCAACTAGGTCAACGTGAATACCAAAAACACTCCCGAGGAGGTTATAAAACTGAGCCCACATACATAAAATACACACAGAATTGCGCAGTGACAGTATGGCAATATGTGGCTCATTATTTCCCCTTACTCAACAGCTAAACAGAGACCTGCATGAGGTTTACACACTCATCCTCTGGTCCACTGATAGAAGATGCATTGAGATGAGGCGAAACCAAGGGCACCGAAAGTTTGAAAAAAAAAAATAAAGATCCCGTAACTAGAAGGTAAATAAAGAGTTTATGAGAGGATATCAATAAAAAACATGTTTTTATTCTACTTAATTTTTACCTCAGCAATGATCTCGCCATTTTCAGCATGGACCTGAGCGACGCCTCCTCTCTCTGCCAGGAAGGTAAAGACTTCATAGAGCTGGATGGGAACAACACAAAAAAGAGAGGATTTACTGTGGCAATTTTTTTCTACTCGCCTTGCATGAGTGTTTATCCGAAAAAAACAACAAATTTTTTTATCCACAACCTCATCTTCAAACCATCATTTAGAAGATGCCCACAATTTATATGATGGCCACCACAAAATCACTGCAATTAGTGCATGTAGTCAACATAAATGGTTACACTCAGGGAGTGATGAGCTGCTGTAGTTGTTATTTTCCTGTACCATAGTTTCTGAGCCAGCTGCGTGAAATTTCTTTTTCAAGCTAAACTATTTCAGTTGCCTCATGTGCTCCGTAGACCAACACAATTAGCTACAGCTGCATGAGAAAAATGAAAACTCTTGCCTCACACCATCTTTTTTTTCTCTCCCTAATTCAGGGACTTGTGAACTTGAACTTTGCATAACCCGCTTCAGTGTAGTTTACACTGATTACAGATGTACTTTTTTGGAGGCAAAGTTTATAATACTTGCCGTAATACAGTTATGTTATGCATTAGGTGGTACAGTGGCACAGTTGTTAGCGATCCATCTGACTGCAAGAAGGTCCCTGGTTTGATTCCAGTTGGCCTTTCTCTGTGGGTTTTTGCATGTTTCTTCCAGTTTCTGCATAGGTTTCTTCTGGTTTCTTCCCACAATCCAAAAGGCCTAGAAGGTTAATTGCTGGCCCTGAACTGCCCAGGTGTATGAATGATTGTATGTCTCTATATGTGGCCCAGTGATTGACTGGTAACCAGTCCAGGGCTCACCCTGGACTCAATAACAGCTGAGATAGGCTTCAGCTCCCAGTGACCCTAAGTGCAGGAAAGCAGAATAGATAATGAATGAATGTCATGCAGTTTATAAAATATTGTACCTCGCTGTTGCTCATCTGGTAGTAATCTTTATAAGCCATGTACACCTGGAATGAGTTCACTCCTGTAAACAAAAAAGGCCTGTCAATGGCATACCAGATAATCAAATATTAAAAAATATAATGTAGAACATCAGTCATGTAGTTTTAATAAAGTTAATTACAATGTTGTTTTATTTCAGCAATGACAAAATGAGCTAGTTTTAATTTTCCGATGAGCTTATACTGTCAATTTGAAATTGCTGCTAATGGGGTATCATTACTTTAGATAACAGGAGGGGAGGTTGACTTTTGTCAACAATTTACCGATTCAAAACGTTTTTCCACTATTCTTTGCTTGAATATTTATCAAGAGTACATCCAGGAGGAATTCAGGTTGTATGCAAAATTGTCATCAGTTTGCGTAACTACAGATTTTCAGTTATCTCTCGCACTTGGAAAACAATGGCTTTCATTGTTTTTTTAGCCTAACTTATAGAATTATTTAAATGTGATGTATAATGATTTTGTTTTTGAGTCCTCAATTTCATGATTATCCCAGAGATTGGAACTGGCGACTTGGTCTAAGACTTGTGCGTTTGTGCTTATTCTTATTCCTTGGCAAGCCATCATACTGAGCACAATGAATTGAAAAATAAGTAATTGATGATTGGCTAAAAGGGAATGCCCAAAGTTTAAACTCCTGCTATTGCTTTTGACCAATTTGTTCCGGTCATATGGTACAAATTAGAGTAAAATCATGAGACCATTGGTATTATAGTAAAGGTCAGGTTGCATTATTTTTTCAAATTATTTTTTATTTTTTCAAAATTTTGTCACATCTTCTCAGGGATCATCATTTTTTTTAATTTAAGCCCAAACTTTTTTTTCCAATCAAAATCTAATTAAATTTTGATTTATCTTTTTATCATATATTAAATAATAGATGTGCCAAGCACTGGGTCAACTAGTGAGCAGAATGTTTTCATCCCCATCTTTAAAAAAAAACAACTTGTGCAGCATAAGAAAATTAAAACCGTTTTACTTTTATTTAAATACAGTCGTTCCATAAGGCAACAAAATGAGCAACTATCATCCCCTAAATGTCTACCTTTATCCTTAATCAGGTTATCCACTTCCTGCTTCACGCTGTCATTCCAGTGGGTGATGTCCACGTGGAGGGAATAGTCGCAGCAGGCCTTTTCATCAGCCCACTGTCTCCACTGGTCGTATGCCTCCATCAGGCTGCAGCCAGCCTCTGGGATTACATGGTCCACTGGATGAGGTGAACAGTGGGGTGAGAAAGAGGACAAGGAGGGAGGACAAGTCTTCAAATAAAGCAAGAAAGACAGAGGACGCATTCCCATCATATTTCTTGATGAACATTAGCCCTGTCTCTTCAAGTCTCTACAGTCTCATCCCTCTTTTGACAGAATGCTCCCAAAGATGGCTATTAAAACAATAGAAGGTACCTGATGTGTAAAAAAGGGATGAAAAGTTTTCCCTATGAATGGGAGTAACACAATGAGTGAGATACTGTGTGGATCCGAGTCTGGGTCTCGAAGCAGCTTCGACCATGCGCATGTATGATGTCTGATAATCGTTTTTGTTGCATCACCGCAAAAGATTTTTATGTGTTCAAAAAAAGGGCTGTGGGCCGTTCACTATAGGTGATAAAAAGGAAAATGCTCTAGACATAGAACCCTGTAAGTTCTGGAAATTTGGTTTAAGTATTTTCACAAAAGCATAACTCCCTGCTGAATTTGTTGTTTATTTATCTGTTGTTATGTTTATTTATCTGTCTGTTATGTTATCTGACACATTAAAAATCAAATGTAATTAGAGACAATAATTCTGTTGAATCATTCAATTTAATTTCTGGGGACAAGGTAATCTTCAGTATACCGAGCAGTTTCAGAGCGTACAAAATCCCCAAATATAATAATATAAGGACACCCACTTGCTCCCTCTCGCAACCCACCTGACCAGCCTGTTTTTCCCATTAAACACAACCCAGTCTTATTATGCCATTCTTTGTATGTTAATAGGATTTAACTGTCAATGGGACTCACACAAAAAAATCACATTCATCTCTACCCTCTTTTTTTTATTTGCTGTCACGCTGATAGGCCATCGTTTTCTTGTGTGGTAAGAGATTATATGATACCCACAAGCGGTTACAAAGCACCATACATGGCCTCGCACACACATGTGCCATTTCAATATTACCACATGATGAATGTGGTGCATTATTAGAACTTACTACAGTAGAAAGTCTGTTGGCGGATGGGAAGGATTGAATAGCCACACAAGCAGCTGGCTCAATGGAAGTTAATGGTATTAATGAGACCTGCTATCTACCAGCTGTTGGCCATGGCCATGCCTGCTGTCTAAGTCCGAAGCATTCTTTTTCTCTGTGCCTTTCGCCTCCTCCCCCCTCAATCGTAATCCAGTCTTTTGCAAGGTTTTGGAAAGGTGCCCACAATGATCCAATCTTTTTCTTTTTCAGGGTCTTTGCCCACCCTTCACCTCTTTTCACCCTCTTTTTAACCCGCTGTCTGACACAATTTTTGCCAATGTTGTTTGCCAGTTTCACTGAGCGGGTGACCTTTCCTTCGCATCTTACCAATCATGGTTGTGCCCCCAGCCATAGCAGCCTTTGATCCCTGAGCAAAGTCATCCACAGTCGTAGTTCCACGGTATGGCATTTGAAAGTGGGTATGGATATCAATTCCACCAGGGATCACCATTTTCCCATTTGCCTCGATGGTCTTCACCCCACCTGGCACTATCAGGTTGTCACCAATCTGCCTGTTGATTGAAAGGGTTATCATGAACTTTTGCAATTATCGATGATTTTTAAACAGCAGATTTATTGCCCTGGAGCGAAGAGTACAGGTACCAAATTATATGAATCATAATTTTAGACATTTGACGCTTGGTTTGTCTTCCAACCAGCACAACTGTTGATGAATATGACGTAGATACAAAAATTGTGCTGATGTACATATTCTATTATCCCAGAAGTTACCTGCTCAATCAAATATTTTTCAAATGCAAAGACTGCACTTTTTCCAGCTTCCACATGCAAACTGCTCTTCTTTAACAGACACAGTGCTTTCAATGAAAAATTATTATTCGTTCTAACTCTAAGTAAAATAAAGGTCTGCATGACAATACATCAGCATTTTCTCCTTGTAAACTTTGCAAAGGAGACCAGACGGGTAAGCACAAACCAGTGTCTCTGTGCATTTGCCAGCAGCTCAATAGCATAGCAGTCATTTGGGTGTTTATTATGCAAGACTAGGCTTCCTTTGGGTGCCTCTGTGTGAGCTGCCTCTCAAAGGGACAGTTGGGACAAAAGGCTTATAATTGGTAAACCAGGGGGGGAAAGGGGACTGGGGGAAGACTGGGAGGACAGTTGAATTCAGGAGGAAACAGGGGGGAAATTACCAAAACTAGCCTCGCCCCGTCTGATGGAATACTGTCGGGGTTTCATGCATCCCAACAACCCAATACAACACAGTTTTTTTCATTTAGGCAAGCAAGATGTTGTATTCATGATTATTCAGATGAACTTTATGCATTTATTTGTGTGGTCAGTGGAGTGAAATTCTGGAGTAGATGCAAAGTGATTGGCGTTTTTTTTTAGTTCGTAGTATTTGTCTGTGACAGAGAAAAATGTCCAAGATATAAATATGTCTTACACTTGCCTCAACTGTAAATATTTTTATAAAAATAATATAGTTCCAAAGCTTGCCAACTGAATTTCTCTCTAGATCTCTGAAACAAACCAATTTTTTGGAAAGTTCCAAATTTCTTACTTGCGGTACTTTAGATATCAATAAATGTTTTAAATCATGCACTCACACAAGCCCACTTGTCTGCAAATGGAAGAATGAAAGTAAAACAAGCAAAAAAAGATACAACTTCAGGAGGACTTACTTGATGAGGCCATCTTCCATGTAGATGTCAGCATGGAAGGACTGATCATCATTGACGATCCTCCCACCCTTGATCAGAAGCCTGTCGCTCTGTTAGGGATAAAGGATGGGATACGGACAAAAGAGGACAAAAGAAATTACACATTTGAACCAAACTATTTTCAAACTATGTACACGTATGTGCAGAGGAGCACCAACAGCAGAGTGACAATGCAAGTCCCGGTACCTGCAGGGAGGTGAGTCTGGTCTCACATCAACACAATCCAAACATGGATTATGGCTGTAACTCATTTTGAAAGCGTTAATAGACCACTCACCATAAGCAGATAAAAAGAGAAACCAAATTCAAAAAATGAATACATAGGTCTTGCAGTTGGACTATACTGAAAGCAAGCATCACACACATACTCATTGTACACACACACTCACTAAAGTATTAAAAATGCATACCAGTGTTCTGTGTGTATATAAAAAGGGATTTATATATTTGTCTTTCTGAGAAATGTGACATTAATAAATATGTAATTAACTGATAAATAAATCATAAATCTACTCTATTGCACAACCTGGCTTGTTTCAAGGAAACTAACACCAGTTTAACAAAAAAATAACTTAAAAAAGTGGTCGGGAAAAAATGATAAGACACTTTTTGCTTTTATTGTGTGAATTATTTATTTATTATTTATTTTCAAATCAGCTTTAGTATGATCTGCCCCATGTCCTTTAAAATATACATGGACCAGACACTGTGCCAGTATTTGCATGGTTGCAGGTTTACTGCTCAAAGCAGAGCTGAAGCTGCTTTAAAGGGACTGATCGTGGATTAACATCTTAACCATGCATGCTCAGATTTTGTTGCGCAACACAGCTAACTGCAGAAGTTGTTTGTTCAATGCAATACATTTGTACAACAGGCCTTACACAATCACAAATAATTTATATTCCATCAAATCTTGGGGCACAATTTCTCAACTTTCGACAGCTCTCTAAAGTGCGCCCCTCCTGCAGAACTGAGGCTCTCCCCTTCAACTGCACATTGCGTCATGTGGTACGATCTGGGCGTTGCCATGACGCCACACAGGCAGACATCAAATCCGCTGGTGCTGCTGCATCGCAGGCTGAATCTAGCAGACCGTTGCTATGGCACTGAGTCCACTGCAGGGAGGGAGACTAGAAGTGACAATGTGCACCTGGTTTACAATAAAAGGGCTGTCAAATGCTGTCAAAGGCAAAGGTGCTGGGAGTAGCTGCTGAGTAGCGTAAACTCATTTTAAGTTAAACATTTTTCATTAAAATGTTAACCCAAAAATATGCCAAGGTTTTAGATGTCAAAATATAAGTTTGCCTGGTAATATAAAATAAGATTCACCTTTTTTGTGGTTCAGAGCAAATTAACGAGAGCACTGCTTAAAGCATCTAACTAACAATTATCCCTTCTTTCTGATGAGCTTTTAAGCCTTTTTGTTTTAAGGTAGGGAATAGATTCTTTCAGTTGTGTAAAACTGGTAAATTAAAGGAAATGTAAAAAAAACAGTTGTCAACTGAGATTTACAAAAGCAAAACTATATTTTGCATTTTGCCCATGTAATTATTGCCATTTATGCAGATGGTTTTACAAAATTTGAGGCTGTAGCAGACACTTTCATGACATTTACACATAAAAAAAGACTCAAAAAGAAAGGCAAAGACCTTAAACTAATAATCTTTGAGATTAAACAGAAGTAAATTTGAAAATTGCTATCAAATGAGACAATGATGATCAAAGTCTCTGCTTTCTTTCGATGTGTTACTGTGTGCATGGTGATGGGGATCTTCCAGTAAACTAAACTGAGTTTTTTTGTTTGAGCTCAAGATTGAAAGACTTAGCTGAAGTCTTTGTATGCAATGGAATGATGAACATTATCACTCTTATAAAATCAGTCTAGACTAGAAGTCTATGGTACATGTTTATTGATTCTTTTATTTAAGTTAAGCAGGATATAACATCAAATGGAGATAGGAAGTGAAGAGTGGCCACAGTCACTTACTAGAAGAGGAGCTATCCCCTTTAACTGTGTCCTGCTTATTTCCAGACTCAAAATAAGATCTGGGTTATTCACAAAAATGTGGGAAAAATTGATTTAAGTGTACTACGTTTTAAAAATTATGGTGCTTACTTTTCCTGTTTTAGATATTGGGGAAAATTTAAGCACCTAAAGAAAACTATTGCTTTTCCACCAGAGAAGAGGTCTTGCCTAATCCACAAGTGATGACATTTTATGGAATGTGACTTTAAATGATGTAATCCCACCATATGCTGAGTTGAACACGTGCAACATGTGATTAGACCCATGTCTTTGTGTGTTTCTGATGGTTGAGTATTGTCAAAAAACAGAGTGCAGCGCCTTCCAGGCAACCACACCCAGTGCATTACAGCACGCCATCTGCAGAGGCTGGAGTACAGACACAGCATAGGTCATTCTGTGGAGCAGGCTGCCCAAAAACAGTCATTCATTAGCTTCCAGACAATTCCTCTTAAAGCAGAGCACTATTCCATCCTGGTGTCTAATGAACAGAAAAAGACGAATTTAATGATTATATTTAAACACTTCTACTATAATGAGATTCTAAATATTATACAAATATAATGTAATGTAATGTAACTACCGAAAATCTATTAAGTTTCATTACTTGTCCTGTAATAGAAAAGGCCAACAGCTAAGAAGAGTGAGTGTTTTAGCACAAGAAAGAACATGTTTGCACAATGCTGGAATTTTGATTCAGTAAGGAGGCAGACATATTTTGTTTTTACAACTGTCAGAACATGATCTAAGCAAACGGAGCAAAGATGCTTTTGAATTTCAGTATCTGTCATAATTTTCAGAAATGTTTTCGTCTCTCCAAATGAATCAAACACCACCACGTTTGCAAAGAGGACAAGCAGATAAAGCCGTTCAATACGTTTCAGCAATCGAGCAAGGAGCATCTTGGGCTTACACAATCTCCCTTTGCATATACAGTAACACCACGGAACAACCCTGAATGGATAAACTTGTCCATTAATTTAACAGAGCAGTTGTTTTTATTCCTAAAAACCATTATCAAATCAATTTGAAATATTTTCTGAAGACAACAACCTGCTTGAGGCAAAAATGTTCACATCAAGTGCAGGGAACAACTTCACACCCCGTTTTTCAGTATAAGCCCTTATCCAGATTGCGCGAGAACAGATTATGCAAGTACACTGCATTTGAACCAGATTTCTGCCAGCCGCTGACCTTGGTTGGAACAACGGCGTTCAGAGGTATCGCCATACAACAAACCGGCTATCTGCCTCTTAAAGCTATGACAAAACATCAGGTCAAAAATAAACAGGTTGATTTGTAACCAGGAAAAATGCAAAATAAATGCGTTTACATAGACAAACACATGTATATATGGGGTATATCTACTCAGTCCATATCTTTGTACACAGTATCACAGCAACTGAGCAATACAGTTTCTCTATGGCTGCACCCAAGATAGACTTTTTTCTAATTCACAGGTCTCTAATTTACAGTCTCTCTTTTGCGCTCATATTTGTCTCTGGTAGTATGTGCCTACCCTCCTCGCGGCCAGTATCAGCACTTGACAGACCGCAATAATTAACAAATCAATTGGTTTCCATTAACATCACAACTCTGAAACTACTGGTATGCCAGTTTAGGTATTTTTCACTCCAAGTATCCATGAGGAAAATAAATCGTGCTAGAACACCACAAGACCATATAAAGATATGGATCTTTTGTCGGCACAGAATTTTTAAAAAGCACTCACCAAGGCATCACAGGCAACCATATGGTGGAGCATTTTAGAAATTAACGGCAACATTTTTGAACACCAGCATCATTGAAATTGCATGTTAACATCTCGTCAAATAATAAAGCCTAAACTTGAAACAACTATGTTGTCAATGTTTGACAAAAGACTGTTTATTGTCTACAATCCATCCAAAGACGGACAAGGCATGCGACTAATTCGCATTTTACACATTGAGGGGATGTTGATGATAGACTCCGTGCACTTGGGTCACATGCGTCACCAGAAAGTCCTCCCAAAACACTTAGTTCATTACATTTTTGCCATTTCACATCATCAGGTAGGACGTCTAACGCGCAGCAACAGCAACGCAGTGAGAGTAAAACTGTTCTCAGTGCGATACAATTTGTTACATTACACACATATTACATATTAATAAAATGACTAAATCAAAACCTCGACCTTCTGGCTTGCTTGTAATTTGCTACAGCATGGGCAATTTTTCAGCATTCCTTGGCTGCAGTGGTAATCACATAAAGAATCTGAAATGTGACTGCACTATTTAAAAACTGTGTTCTGAGGTATGATAATCACAGCAATCGTGTGATGTCCAGCCAGTGACAGAATTCGTTGTCACGCGACAAACTGCAAAACAAAAAGGATTATATGTTTGGGGCTCGCAATCACCCCTGACCTTAGCTACTTTTTTGACAGGGAATGTCTCCTGTTTTCAAACACGTTGTGGTGAATACATTATCTGACCACAGACCCTCAGGATTGTTTCCCCACTCGCTTTACCTCTGCTCTTTCCGTCACTGCAGGCATCAGTCCATGGTTCTTATCCATTGTTCCGTCAGAATCTTTGGTGGACACTACAAAATCTTCCAAGCGTTAGCCAGGAAAAGCCAGTTATCGTTGGTGACGGATTTGTTTTTTTCACTCCAGCAAACTTGCATCATATAGTAGATATTGAAATATTTACTGAGACCTCTCTCATATTCAGTAATCCTCTCAATCTTGATTGAAAATTCATACATTGTGAACCTTGGATTTAGATGTGTTTTACTCACTCAAATTGAGGCAGTCTGTTCCCCTGTGTGCTTAAATGGTAATAATTCAATCTGACAATTTTCGATATTTAGGTCAGAAAGATTTATACTGACATTAAACTAGCTTGGCTAAAGGGGTTAGGGATCCAACATTAGAGCTGACACATAGATTTACTCTGACTTTCAAGGTCAACTGTCCAAATCTGTCAATCAGTATCACTGCATCCCTTTCAAGAGAGGAAGAACACTCTTATCGGATGATCAATACACCAAATTATTAGCAGAAAGGAGTCACATGTATCTAGTGCAAAGGTTTTTGTGTATATGCTTTATAAAAAACTTATTACCTGGGCCTATATAAAATGTTCTAATGGTGATCAAACTAACTGAGTTATCTTGGGCTCAAACTGAGCATGTTCCAATTCGGCTGCATTGGCACCAGATGACCAATCACAAGGATGGAGATGTGTAGAGCCGTAACCCCCCCCCAAAAAGGAAATGTCATAAGCCTTAAGAGATATCTGGGATATAAGCGGGTGTGACAGACTTTTTCAAAAGCCCGAAGAAAAGGAGACAAACAAATAAAAATAACAGGCCGAGAAGGCATTGACTGTTTGAAGGTCGAAACAAACAGACTCACCAAAATTACTATCTATCTATGAAGAAAAAAAAAGATTTGGTGAAAAACACAACATAAGCAAGTGTTTTTTGTTTCTTTTTGTCGTTCAGGGTCCTAAGATAATTTAAGAATATGCTGTTAAGGCTGGTTTAAATCCAGAAAGAGGAAATATTTTAAAATGAATTTTGAGCTAGCAAATTAGTAGTATGTAAGTGTTGTTTCTGAAATATAAAAAAAAGGCAGGTTATTCCCGTCATAATGGAAAAATACCAGTTACTTAGGGACTTGTTAAAGTGCCTGCAACCTCTTTGAACATCTCGGCACTGACAACAGAGAGGAGTTTATGTTTATAAACTGTGCGGGATTTTATCAACACCTTGAAACACATAAAAACAGATAGATGACTGTAAGCCTTAAGTCAACAATCAAGCAAGGCAGCAGCTGCACTGCACTGATCATTTATAAATTTGATAAAGATTTGTCACAACTTTGACTATTTCTTTGCAGTTAAAAGTGTGTCTTGCAAAAAAGAAGAGATAAAACAAATCTTGTCAACTTTACTTCATAACTTCTTGTTCTCAATGCTAATTGAAAAACTTTTGGAGGCAACATGGAACACAGTCAGATAGAATGGAAAACAGTGGTGTCATTCCAGTTTGAAAGGAGCAGATCACTAAAAATAAATCCCCTCTCGCTGCACAGGAAACTGTCATTTTCAAGCCAAACATTAATCGAAAATAGACGGCAGGATGTTGGTCTTGTGCTGTTCACTCCACTTTAAGCAAAGAGGAGAGAAGAGCCCTCAGAAACGGGGAACTTATTTTACGAAGGCCAATGCTCAATGTTTAAGCAGTTAATAGCTACAAACAGCCCGGGGAGCATATAAGAGACTTCTATTAGCTGTCACCCAGACCCAGATGTTGGTTAAAAAAGCAGCAGGAAGGCAGGCAGGGACTCAATGGAAGAAGGGAAGTCATCCGGAATGTAGCCTGTGCTTCAGCCCTGTTGCCTAGCGAGCAAAAAATATTTACTCCTCAAACCAAAGTGGCTCTGGATTTTTTTTCACTCTCTGAAAAAAATTGAAAAACAAAGAAGAAAAAAAAAGAAGAGACTTATCAATCTCAATGAACTGCGAGGGTTGCTGCCAGCCGAGCTTTGAGAAACATACTGCTTGACTGAAATTGTGATCTTGCCCCAGACTGGGGTAGTTTAACCCTTTTATCCATGGAAACAGGAAAAATAAGTCTGGGGTTTCAGAAGTGTCTGCGCCTGCTAATTCTTGCCTGTGTTGGACACAGCTAAACAGGGGTGGTATTCTCCCGCCATCGAGAACTCTATGTATGTCTGTCACCATGGTGAGTTGCACAGCAACATTTGGGTGGCCACGGGGTATTTTGTTTGCACTTCTGCCCACTCTGCTGCAGCCTGTGTGGTGATGCCACAGTCTCATATGGCAAGGCACTTTCTTTTTCTTTTTCTTTTTTTTTTTGTGTGCAGTGAGTCAAAAGTGGGATCGGCTTTAATTTCCCTGTCAGTACAACGGAGCCCCTTTTTGCATGCCTTCAGATGCTGATTCCTCCTGGAAGGGGGATTACTGATGACATGGAACAGCCTGAAAGAACAGTGAGGCTGCTGTGAACAAGTATGAGGGAACGGAAGAACCACACCTAGAAATCTGACAGAGCCATTCTGGCAGAGGAGATGTCAGGAAACAGCTGGAATAGAATGAACAAATGTGGAGATAGGATCAGAAAGTCTAGGAGGGAAGGAGAGTTATACGGTACCAAATATCTTTATGGAGTATGAGAGTTACTCGTCAAATCATACATGTGATATAACAAAAGTGAAGTTTTTAAGTTTTTTGTGAGGCTTTTTACAGCTGCATGGTGCAAAACCCCCTTCCAAAACCTGCCTTTCCCTCACTCTCATATAAGTGAAGGAAATAAAATTAAAATGGAGCAGCTGAAGTCCAGATTTATCTGGAAACTATTATCATGTATCACGTATCTTCCTCTGCAGCTGATGATTATTTTCATTGAGCTACAAATGAATGCTGCGAATTAGAAATGATGGTAAGAATATTTATGCCAAAAATCAAAAGTAAATAAAAAAATTGACAATTAACGTACATGGCTCAAGGAAATCCTGTGCTGCTGCAATGAATGTGATGGATGGGTTTGGGAATAGGCCGGATGGGCAAGCTAGCAAAGATATTACATGATGATTTTTGGGTAAGAATCGTGATCCACAATATATGTCACAATTCTTCTTACCTCTTTTCAAATATAGGCTAGCTACAAAAAATAAAAAGCTAAATATGACTTTTTTTTCAATTACGCTAATTAAACTTTATCAAAATTCTGAAAGCAAACTTAATTAAAATGTCATTAATTTCCATTTTATTAACAATTCAAAAGTGTCCATTTTACGCTACCACAATGATGGCATGTAGACAAGGACACAGAACACCCCACTGTAATTAATGAGATGATCTGAAGTAATTTTTCCTTTTATTTTCACTAGCAGTTGGTAAAACTACACCTCAAAGCAAAACAAAATGGAAATAATCCCCCTTCAGTTTCTTGCCATTTCAGCAAAGAAAGTAAAATAGCAAGGAACATGTGAAAAAACAGACATTTAACAATACAACTTACAATTCTCGATGGAATTTCCACTGCTCGTAGTTTTGCGATACAGCCAATCCCATTGGTCCACCTATAGGAGCAGTTTGCTTCAGGCAATGGAATTGGGATGGGAGGCTGTGGAGCTCACTGAAGAAAAAAATGCACCATTCTCTGAAACTACCGGACCAATTTCAATAACTCTAGTCAAAAACAGATTCATGGTGATGCAAACAGAGGGAACATTTCTGGCAAAATTCATGAGTCTAGTCATGGAATCAAATTGCCTTATGATATCATTTGTCCTCTTGAAAGTAAAACTTCAGCCAAATCCAAAAATTCAACTCTAATATCTAAGCCTGACCACCTCTAATCACAAACCAATGACCAACCAACTGATGCAAGTTACTAAACAATACATAGGACTTTATAGTAGTCAATAATAGTACATTAATTACCTGAGTGGAAAAAAATGGTGTTTGTAACTTTGTTGTAGTTCCTTGATATCATTGCTCTTTGTTAGAGCTGAACTGGCCTCTTCATTATTTTACTTAATGGAAAAGAAAAAACTAAATTCTGATTGGATATATCGCTATACTAACATACACTACGGTCCTTGACTAACATGTGGCTCAAGCTGAACAGAATAATTAAAAACAACTGTGCAAACAAAGAGTGCTGAAGAGCAACCTAAAATATCTGTTTGGAATGGTTTGGGATTTTGGTCAATTGACAGAAAACACTGAGAGAGAGTTGTGTGCAAGCTATGTAAACTACAGTTAGCCTACTGTCCCACCGCGGGCAACCAGAGGACACATAGACAAAAATCCAGCCACTTAGAGCCCAGATGTGCACAGGAACTCTGTCCAAGCAGCCACGTCTTGACTCTTTATTTTACACCAGCTAGGCAAGCTCGCACCTGGAGACGTTCCACACTTTAAAACTCGGGAGAAAATCAAACTAAGCTGGTAGGAAACCTGAGGAGAGTGTGAAAGCAACCTTTGGTGAACACCCAATGTCCCCAACCTGGGTCAAAAAAAGTCAGACAACAACATGCTATCTGCAACACAATATGACTTTCACAATAAGAGACTTACTTCATTTACTCGTAAGGACAAAAGGTAATTGTTTAGGTCAAAATGACCTGAATCAGAATATTCTGATAGGAGACGGAAATGCCTTGGTGAATCCTTGGCCATAAATACAGAAGTGCAAATTTACAAAGTCCAACCCCCCAACCTATTCATGTTGTCACATTTAGGGCTCAACAATACATTCCACATCTACGATACTGCTGATCGTTTCCTCTGGTGCTCTTCATCACCAAAAACGACATGAGAGGATAAATTCAGCCCAGATGTTTGGGTGTGTTCAAAAGAAGCTCTAGAAACCTGCAAAATCTGAACACCATTTAAACCACTATTGTCCATATTTGAAGGATGTGATTCATTTTGACGATGGAAAAGCTTCCTTGACAAACATAAACGGTATTCTTTACCATCTCAGCTTGAACTGATAACATGTGAACACTGTGATTTCTGTTTTTTAGATAATATAAACTATGATGGAGAGTGAAGTAGGTACTAGAAATACTGATAATGGGATGTAAACACTTTCTTCCTTCCTTCCCTTAACCTTGTTAAGAGTTGTGACAAATGCAATGGCTAGAGGAGGAATCTCATTAATACTAATCCAACCACATTTTGGGAGAAGAAATAAAACTATATCTAATAATAAATGTGTAATTCAGTATCTGGGAAAATTTAGCATTTGTAGAGCTGTCCAAGCTGATCTCCCACCCGGGTCGAATTTGCACCAGGTCACTCAATCAAAGGAAGAAGAGAAGTGACAGGTCACATCTCGGTCCCAAGAGAGCTTGTTGTAGCAGAATCCCAGGCAGTGTTTATGGATAGATTTTTTTTAAACAAAACCATGCCCTTTGTAGCCTTAAACAACATGATCATCCACCAGAAATCTGATGATATGACATTAGCTATGCACGAGATTGTATGAGTTGAAGTCAACTCCCTAACTGATTTAAAGATTGATCTTTGAAAATCCTCTGCAAGATTTTGCAAAATATTCAGACTCACTTCAGGATACAATGGAATCATCGACGCACAAGCTTATGAAGGTATTTACACATATAGATACAGAATTAGAGGTCTTCTTGCTGCCAACGCCTTCATGACCACCAAAACCACCGCCACCACCCAGTGGAGGAGTATCAGCGAAGCAGACAAGACAAAGGCCTCTCCCTCAGCCCCGCAACACACCCCTAACTGCAGCCGGGGCGGCTTACAATGAAGAGTGGCAGGCATTTCCCACATACACACACACACACAAAGAGAGGAGAGAGGAGGAAAGGGAGTGGGCTGCTTGTATTCTGCAGTTGTACAGAAACACACATGTACACCAGCGCCAACACCGGTCTGCCCTGAATCCGACCTCCGCCCTGGATGCTCCGACGGGATCCCGGAGTCCTTCCGATCCGATCTACCCCCGGCTCATCAGTAATGGGCGTGTCCTCCCCCCACCTCCCAACCCCCACCCACTACCTCCACCCCTCCTCCATCTCCATCTCCTTTTTTTTTTGCTCTCTGCACCAGCCCGCAACACGAACGCAAAGCCCATGGCCGTGGACTGCGGGGGATGGGGGTGGGGGGTGGGAGGGTACCCACGTCCCACAACGCATTTTCACAAGTTTCCGGCTTGAGACAATACGAGACGTGATGCTGAAATTTGGCTTCGAGTGTCAATCATGTAAGGAGATGACATGAACGGGTGGGGTGCGGGGTAGGGAGCAAAATCACCAAAAAAAGGGATCGGATTAAAAAAATTTAAAAAGTCTCCCAGATAAGGAAGATCGGTCATATCCTGTTTTTTGAGTGTGGAAATGGACGAAAAAGGTGGACACCATTAAATGACCCATAGCACTGTTATCATTTTTTTCCCCCTGAATTATTATTATTGTATTTCTTTTATTGGGTGATCCGACTCGCCACACCACGCAGGTTTGCCCTCAACAAAGAGAGGGTGTAGTGAAACACGTTTTTTCTTTTTTGGGGGACATAAAAAAAAGAAATAACCGTGTTCCTAATCCCGTTGTTACCGTATAAGCCTGCGCGTCTATGTTATTTTTTGCCACCTATCTTCCCCTATGGTGGTCCTTCAGGGAGGGGACTCTGAGAAGACGCAGGAGAGAACAGAGAGCCCTTTTCGCCCCAGGCCGGAAAACGGTGAACGCCGGTGATGCGCAAAAAAAAAAACAAGTTCCCGCAAACTACTCACCGTGATCTTGGGGATGTTCTTCTTGCCTTGATAAGACATCTTCGCTTAGGTTCCACCCTTAAGAAACAGAGCTTTTTTTTTCGCAACGCGGTATTCCCTTCGGTCGGATGCTGCAGCGGGAGCTACGGGGAATGATCGCCCCTCTGTCGGTGCGATGTGCAGTCAGGAGGCTTGCAAAGTGGAGAGGGACCGTCAAAATGGTCCAGCCGCCCAGCCCCTCCCTCGACGGTCTCCGCGGGAGGAGGCAGTTACACAATCTTTCCACAAGAGGGCGCCTATGAGACGCAGCCCTTCCGACGCAGCAACCAGTTGTCCGCATTTCTTATCTTTGTTTTGCACAAGCAGCTGACGTTGTCGACTCCAAATACCTTCTTATACCCGCTAAGAACAAATAACTCATACTTTTTCTCAAATCTGAGCATTCCCAGCAGTCAATAGGGAGACAATCAGTTGATGAAAGAAGATCACTTATTATCAAGTGGCTGATTAAATGATAAGGATCATAATATGTCTGACTGTGAAAAACAAAAACAAAAAAGAAATTCATAATTATGTTTATTATGATAAAAACATTCCAGATGAGAGGGAATGCACTCAAATCCTAAAGCACAGCTGTTGATTGCCTTGTGAAGTTTCATGTATACGTCACACTTTATCAACTGGAAAAGTTATTTTCTAAAACATCCAAATATTTCCTGAAATACATCTATTATTGTTTTTACAAAATGTACCATAATGGGATGCTGGTTTAATATTTTATAGCATTAGTCTTTACAAGTAAGTGTAATTTTTTTTCAGAGACACAAATGTCTGGTAGCAGCTGTCACATTACATACCCTGCATGTCTACTCAAGACAACTTTCTCCCTCCCACTCTCTCTCTGTCTCTATTCCTCGCTCTTGTCCTTGCACTGTCCTATCTCCACCATACCATGTGTTCCTATTGTTCAGCCCTGATGTAGATCAGCTCTCACTCTGCCAGTTGTGCACCACTCCCTCCCTTCTCACTGTTAACGTGCCCATACTGAGGGTCTGAGACTGACATGTGTGACAGAATTGCCATGTGTGTGTGTGTGTTTGTGTGTGTGCACATTTTAAGAACCCATGATGATTTAATTCATATTTCAGAATGAATCTTTATTTCAAGTGTAATGGCAGGATTTGATTTCAATCTGTAGATTAGCATGTTTGAATGGAAAACTGTGTAATGTGTGTTTTTTGTCACATTGTGTTTTGGTACTATTTAACTTTCATGTGATACTGACCATACACACACATTACGGTACATGCGCAACTATTTCCCATGAAATAGGACAGATTTTATTCATATGTCTTTTAGTATTCTTGTTTGTCTCGTTCATTATTTTAAATGAGCCAGTCTTATTTAACCAGACAAAAATATAATAAAAATACCAAAAGATCTATTCAAGCAGCTTTGGAAGGAGTTACATTAAACTATCATACCTTATTCTGTTAATTCACAAGACTTTCTGAGATTAAATTCATTAAGGAAAATCGATTACAAGATCTCAAACTACAAGAAATACTGATATTTTCGTCTTTTAAATTGTCGAATACAAATTAAATGAGATGGTACACTTTGTACAGTGCCCAGATAAATACATAGGTGTGCGGTGATTAAAACAGACAACTCTCCTCCAAAAGTTTTCTTGTTTATTTCCTACTTTCAGCAACAAGAGGGGCCCGTAGCCCTTTCCAGACCTGTCCTCAGCATTCTCTGGTTTTGAAAAATGCATCAGCATGCTTTAAGTTTGCAGACCTTCTGCCTCTTCAGTCCGCATTAGCCAGCCGACACTGATCGACATCGAAGGACCTGACAGATCAAGGATGCAGAGAAAAATCTCTCGTGTCATCAGAGTTGCACCAGCCAATCTAGCACCGAGGCAGCTCTAAAAAGTTCAGAGAGGCCGAAGTAAACTTTTTCTTTAATTCCCAATCTGCAAGTTCAGTGTGTGAGATGTGTCAGAGACAGGATGACATGATATCTGCTCAAACAACTGTGGTGAATCACTCTCTGAGAATGATTTGGGCTTCTTGCTGATTGGATTTGATACGTCTCCTCTCGGTTAAATGTGGGTCACCTGTTGCAATAACCACATTTTGGTAATTGGAAGGTTCTTCAGACTTAAAAGTAGTTTCCCTTAAATTGGCAATGCTTTTTGACCAATTAGAGTGACATGTGAGAGACACTTTAAAAATCAATATTTCAAAAACAAAGATGCATAGATCGGAATCAATGGCCAGGGCCAGGCCTTGCTATACATCCCCTGTCTTCACATTCAAATTTAAAAAATCTGTTGACATTGAAAAATGATACAACATGGACCAACTTTACGAGTAATGTTGCTGGAGTTGACATTTTCTATTGGCCATTAATGCTCACCTTCTTTTTCCAGGGGAACAATGAGAATTATACTGCAACTCTAAAAAAAACAACCTGCCTCCTATATGTCATATAGTTGTGCTATAAATTTACCAACGGAGATAAAGTCACACAGACATCATTGTACGGATGTCAGTGCTAGTAGGACGTCGCAATTACTGTTTCAAGGTCTTCTTCTGTTCCTTTTGGCTTTTTCCTTCAGAGGTTGCCACAGCGAATCAACCTTCTCCATCTCGCCATATTCTCTGTATCCTCCTCTCTCACACCAACTAACTTCAAATTCTCACTCACTACGTCCATAAATCTTCTTTTCAGTCTTCCTCTAGACCTTCTGCCTGGCATCTCCAATTCCAGCATCCGTCTACCAATACATTCACTATCCCTCCTCTGTACATGACCGAACCATCTTAGTCTGGCTTCTCTGACCTTCTCTCCAAAACATCTAATATGTGCTGTCCCTCTGATGGACTCATTCCTGATCCTATCCATCCTCATAAATCCCAAAGAGAACCTCAACATCTTCATCTCTGCTTCCTTTCTTTTCTTCAATGCCACTGTCTTCAAACCATACAGCATCACTGGTCTCACCACTGTCTTTTACACCTTTCCTTTCATTCTGACTGATAGTCTTCTATCGCATAGTACCCCTGACACTTTTCTCTACCCGTTCTAACCTGCTTGAACCCGTTAATTTACCTCTTTTTCACACTCTCCGTTGTTCTGGACTGTTGACCCAATGTACTTAAAATCCTCCAACTTCTTGATCTCCACTTCCAATAGCCACACCGTTCCACCCGGGTTCCTCTCATTCACACATGTATATTCTGTCTTGCTGCGACTAACCTTCATTCCTCTCCTTCCCAGAGAATACCTCCATCATCACAGCTAGCATACATGCCCTTACTGTATCCAGGTCTACTCCTGGTAAAACTATGACCCTATTGAATGATATTACAGGGGGGCTTCCCCAAGCCAGCTCCTGCAGACATCTCGCCGGATATGGAAGAAACAATCAAAGCTATAATCCTGTTAACAAATGTAATGAACAACTACATGTGTCTACACTGATCGAGGGGGGACACTGATTTATCTCTAAAAAAATGGGTTGGCAAAGGAACAAAAGGTTGGCAGACTTAGAAACCATTCAACTTCTCCACTTGTTATTCATTTGCATGAAAAGGATTTTCCAAAAGCCTGCTCAGTATCAAGAATGGACTCGGCAACGGTTGTGGAAGTGAGTGTGTTGTGTCTCTGTTGTCGATGTGATGTCCTCAAACACCACACAGCCTACTGTCTGCTCATTTCTGCTGAATCACTCTAGTCATCCAGAAATTGCAGTACTGCGGATCCCCTGAGAGGCCAAAAGGGATTTCCATGCTGATACCATATACGTACTTAGAAAAGGTTACATTTAGATTTCCGGATGGAAATTATAATAGGCCTATATAGGCAGCAACATGATGAAGCTTATAAACCTGAATATGTATTGCACCTAAACTTCTCAACAGTTTGATACTCTTTATTTACTTTTAGGTAACTTTCTTTCACAATGAAAACTAATCATACTAAAACTCTTGTATTATTTTTGTTTGCATTCAGTCACACTGCACTATTTTGTACCTGACACAGACTGTTGCTTGTTTTCTAAATATGAAACCAAATTACTTAATCAACAAGTCATCAAAAAATGATTTAAGCCCATATGAGGATATTAGTGTTTGGTGCATGTATGTATTGAATTGAATCTGTTGTAAGGTTCTTTAGCGGTATACTTGCTGTTCTGTCTTTACTGAATTGCAACCAAATACATGCAAACACACAGGAAATGCGTGAGTTGCGTAGTACTTGATTTTACTACCAGTATCAGTCTGCTAATGTGAAACATTACTGAGCAGATCTATCATATGGTCACACAAAAGCCCAAACATACATATTATGTTACCAAGAGATTAGGAAAGACAATGCTTCAGATTAAAACACCTCTAAAATGTTTCAGTGGTGGCTGCCATCAAAAATACTGGATTATGTTATTGCCTGTGATGCAGGCAGATTGTATGCCTTGTTCTGTGAAAACAGTATAAATGCTCAGATCCCATAGCATTCCTTTCTCAATACACACCGCCTATGCTTTGTTGTTTACCTGTGACTGAATATTTTCAGGGATCTTCCCAGAAATATATTACTTGAGAAGGCACAATCACTGAAAGTTATTATATATTATTTAATCCGAGAAGAAAGAAGTTAAAGAAGTTAAATGTACATGAAATACATATCCCTCCAGAACCTGTTCATTTTATCCATTCATTCATTCGCTCATTTTACATACTGCTTATCCTGCAACCGGGGAAATCGAAAAAAAACAAAACAAACCCAAACAGGTTATGTGGACAACACCAAAAATCCACAGAGACCACAAAAGGATTGAGTCAGGGACCTTCTGGGGGCAAGGTAAATGTGCTAACCACTGCGCCACCCGAGTTTGTTGTATTCATTTGGTTGAATTGTTTTGCTTTGAATTTGGTTTTACTTTAGAATTTGAAGCTAAGCTAATGCTATTTTAAAAAGATGAAGAAAAAAAAAACAATGCAGCGACATTAATGGAACATGATAGTTGAAGTTAGGGCCTTTTCAAGGCAAGTGAGACCTAAGCTTTATACTGTATTTCAAACAGACTTAGTGATCAAGGTGGGGTGCACTGCAGCCATCATGCTTGTTCTTGATAATAGACATACAAAAAAATACAAACAAGGAACATGTGTTTCACTATCAAACAGTTACTTCAACAACATCTAACAACCATCCTCATCACCTTGACAAATAAAAGGAGAGAGCCAAACAACCGCCAAAGTCAATTTAATTAGAAAAAGAGTCCAGACGGTGGAGAAAGCCAGCCGTCATGGCCACATGCTGCAAACAAGAGTGTCGCTGTTTTCAAAAGTTACAGGCCGCTCACCTTTTCCTCTCTAACTCCCCCGCCGCTCTTCTCCACCCCCTGCGCGTCTCCCCCTCTTCCCCGACCGGCCGCGGGGCTTCGCGGACCAGGGGAGTTCTCGCCACTCACCGGGCTCCCCGCCTCCCGACCTGTGTTCCGCGCGGCGGTCTTCGGGGTGCGGGAACCCTTCTGCCCGACGCTCAGCGCATCGAAGTCTAGAGTTTTGCTCTCGAACGCGTCCTGAACGCTGCAAAACACACCACCGTATTTCTGCCGGGGCACCTGGTCGGCGGTGCCGGGTCGGGCGAGGTAAACCGGCAAGGTGTCCGGTGCCACGTCCTGGTTTCCCCTGCGCTCTGCCATGGTGGGAGCCCTGCAGGAATGACAGAGGAGAACGGTGCAACTGGAAGTAGCGCTGTGCGCTGTGTGTGTGCGTGTGTGTAGGAGAGAGGTAGGCACACTGGAGTGCTTGTTTTCCCCAAACCATTCACACCAGAGATTATTTTTGTAGTTTCTGTCACAATTCCAACTACATTCTGGAGCGATGGACATGGCATTCATTCATTCATTCATTCATTATCAATTCATTCACTATATGATTTTTATCCTGCACCCGGGGTTGCAGGGATGCTGGAGCCTATACCAGCTGTCATTGGGCGAGAGGCGGGGTTCACCCTGGACCCCTGGAGTCTTTTGCAGGACCACATATAGATACGCACAACCATTCACCCTTTCAACTATATGATATATAGAGACATACAACCACTCACCCTCTCATTCACATGTCATATAGGTACAAAAACCATTCACTCTCTAATTCACATGTCATATAGAGGCGGGGACAATGACAGGAAAAGCTAGACATTTGATTGACATGATGCAGAGAAGAAAGGTGGATATACTGTGTATCTGAAAGACCAGGAGGAAAGGTAGTGCTTAGAAGCAGATTTCAATATTATCATGGTATTGCCTGACTGAGGAATGGAGTAGGATTTATCTTGAAGAAGGAGTTTGTTGGGAATGTACTGGAAGGGGAAAGAGGGTCAGATAGACTTATGAGTCTGAAACTGGAAATTGAAGGTGTGATACTCAATATTCTCAGTGGCTATGGCCAACAGGTGGGATTTGAGTTAGAGGAGAAGGAGATTTCTGGAGTGAGTTAGATGAAGTGTTGCAGATTTTCCCCCTTGGTGAGAGAGTGGTAATTGGTGGAGACTTCATTGGACATGTTGGTGCAGGCAATAGAGTTAATGAGGAAGTGATGGACAGGATTGGTATCCAGGATAGGAACACATAGGATAGTAGACTTTGCATTGAGGAATGAAATGACTGTAGTGGATACCTTTTTTTTCAGAAAAGGCTGGAACATCAATTTATAAGATTGGAGGTAGGAGCATGTAGATAGACTACATCTTATAACGTCAATGTAGTCTGAAAGAGATCAGTGACTGCAAAGTAGTGGTAGGTGAGAGTGTAGCCAGTCATCATAGGATGGTGGTTTGTAGAATGACTCTGGTGACAAGAAAGATAAAATATGACAAAGACAGAGCAGATGATGAAATGGTGGAAGCTGAAAAGGGAGGACTGTTGTATGGTTTTCAGGGAGGAGTTGAAAAAGGCTCTGGGTGGTCAGGGAGATCTTCCAGATGACTGGCCAACTACAGCTAATGTGATCAGGGAGACAGGAAGGAGAGTACTTGGCGTGTTGTCTGGAAGGAAGATAGATAAGGAGACTTGGTGGTGGAATGAGGAAGTGCAGGAGTATATACAGAGAAAGAGGTCAGCAAAGAAGAAGTGGGACACTGAGGGGACTGAAGAGAATTACAGGAGTACAGGGAGATGCAGCGGAAGGTATGGATAGAGGTAACAAAGGTAGAACAAAGGGCGTACGATGACTTGTATGCTCGGATGGACAGTAAACAGGAAGATAATGATTTATACAGGTTGGCAAAACAGAGAGATAGAGGTAGAAAGGATGTACAGCAAGTTCGGGTGATTAAGAATAGAGAGGGAAAGGTATTGACAGAGGCTAGAATAATGATGGGAAGATGGAGTACTTTGAAGAGCTATTGAACAGGGAAAATGAAAGCGAGGGAAGGGTAGAAGAGGTGACTATTGTGGACCACAAAGTAGCAGAGATCAGTCAAGGTAAAGTGAGGAAGGCATTGAAGCGGATGAAGAATTGAAAGGCCGTTGGTCCTGATGATCTTCCTTGAAGAGGTATGGAAGTGAGAGGCAGCAATGAAGTTTCTGGTTCGATTATTCAACAGGATCTTAGAGAGTGAGAAGATGCCTGAAGAATGGAGAACAAGTATGATGGTGCCCATTATTATGAATGAGGCAGATGTGCAAAATCACGGCAACTATAGAGGGATAAATTTGATGAGCCATACAGTGAAGTTAATAATGTATATTTTATTAATGCCCATGGGGAAATTCGTTCTCTACATTTAACCCATCATGGATGAACCATGAACAGTTGGGATACCATCTAGCAGCAGCAGGGGAGCAGTTAGAGGTTCAGTGACTTGCTCAACAACACTTCGACATGCTTGGAGGAGCTTCAACTCAAACCAGAATCTCTCTACCTCCTGTACCACCCCACCGACAAGTTATTGGAAAGAATCGTGGAAACTGAGAGCAGCCTTTGTGAGGCACAATATGGTTCATGCCTAGAAAGAGTACTATAGATGCAGTATTTGCTTTAAGAATGCTGGAAGAGAAGTACAGGGAAGGACAGAGAAGGACAGAGGGAGCTGGATTGTGACTTTGTAGACCTAAAAAAAAGCATATGGCAGGTGCCAAGAGAGGAACTCTGGTATTGTATGAGGACGTCTGGAGTGGCATAGAAGTATGTTGACTGGTGCATGGCCTTATGCAGGATGCGAGACAGTGGTGAGGTGTGCTGTAGGTGTGACAGAGAAGGTAAAGGTGGAGGTGGGACTACATCAGGGATTAGCTATGAGCCCCTTCTTGTTTGCAGAAATGATGGCAAGGCCAATGCAGGAGGTTAGACAGGAATCTCCATGGACCATGATGTTTGCAGATGAAACTGTGATCTGCAGTGAGTTATGCTTTGGAAGGGAGAGGAATGAAGGTTATTCACAGCAAGACATAATATATGTCTGTGAATGAGAGGGACCCAAGTGGCACGATGAGGCCACAGTGAGCGGAGATAAAGAAGGTGGAGGATTTTAAGTACTTAGGGTTTACAGTCCAGAGCAATGAAGAGTGTGGAAAAGAGGTGAAGACATAGGCTCAAGCAGGTTGGAAGGGGTGGATAAAAGTATCAAGGGTACTCTGCGATAGAAGAATATCAGCTACAATGAAAGAAAAGGTGTACCAGACAGTTGTGAGACCAGCATAGCAGTATGGTTTGAGACAGTGGCATTGAAGATAAGACAGGAAGCAGAGCTGGAGGTAGCAGAGATGACATTTTTGTAGTTCTCTTTGGGAGTGACGAGGATGGATAGGATTAGGAATGAGTCTATCAGAGGCAGGGTGCATATTCGGTTTTGGAGAGAATGTCAGAGAAGCCAAACTGAGATGATTCAGGCATATACAGAGGAGGGATAGTGAATATGTTGGTAAAGGATGCTGCGGATGGAACTACCAGGCAGGAGGTCTAGAGGAAAACCAAAGACAAGATTTTATTGATGAAGTGGAACAGGACATGCAGTTTGTTGGTGTGAGAGAAGAAGACACATAAAATAGGGTAATATGGAGGGGGTTTATTCGCTGTGAAGACCCCTGAGAGGAAAAGCTGAAAGTAAAAGAAGAAAAAGATATACAGACAAAAACATTCACTCTCTCATACACACATCATTTACAGACATAAAACCATTCACTCTCATTTAAATGTCATAGAGACAAAAAAACATTCACTCTCTTATTCACATGCCATTAAGGGACTGAAACCATTCACTCTCTTATTCACATGTCATATAAAGACAGAAATATTCACTCTCTCATCCACACATCATCATTTTATATTTTCTCATTGACATGTCAAATAGAGACAAACAACCATTCACTCTCATGTTTGCACATTTGGGCAAATTAGGGTCTCCAATTGACCTGCTGCATTTTGGGCTGTGGGAGGAACACCAGAAAAAATTCAAATAGAAAGAACCCCTTAACCCCGCACAGATATGCAACCTGTTGGAATTGACCGGGAAACCACTTATTGTGAAGCAAAAGTGCTAACCACTGCGCCACGATGCCACAAAGAAGGGAGGTCTTCTGAAAACGTTAAAGTTGATTCTCAAAAATAAGAGGCTTCCTTCAAAGGTGAACGAACAAGGCTGAGGTCATAAGAGGGGGTTCAACAGGACACATCAAAGGTTGGGTTTCAGAGGAAGGAGAGAGCTGTCCGTTCAGCACCACCACACACATTTGATACCTACACCTAGACTGGAAAACACTCGCAGAAGTAATTTTCCTCAAGTTCATTGATGCTCTGCCTCAACCTGCGGTGCTTCGGTGAGCTGGAGCAGGCAAACGGTGAGTGTCAGACAGACACAGACAGCTCAGTGGAGAGGTCAGCAAATGGAACATGTGTCAGCTCAGCAAACAGCATTTATGTAACATCCCCCAAACGAAATCAGCATGGCTCAAAGCTCGACTGGGGTCAGGTTGGAGGTTACTCCAGGGTCACCGGAGTTAAGTTTAAAAAGTTACATGTCTTTCATTATTTTGTCAAGTTTAAAGTAACTAGCTGTGTGACCAGAGTCATGTGATTCCAGTCCATGGGTGAGGTTAAAAAATAATGATGATTATAAATTTGAGAAAAATCGAAAGCAAAAAAGAAAGCAAAAATCAAACAAACAAAATTCCACAAGAGAAATGTGTATTTTGAACAAACTATGGATGAGTTAAATGAAACTGAATGATGGTTAAAATATGACAACAAAATAATTCAGCAAAATTCAGTGTATGTCTTGTTTCTATCATGAAGAATGTATTGAACATTGAGATGAGTGTAATAATCAGTTTGTTAATCATCTATATACTTATCCTGCACACCCCTATAACTCTGAGTCACCCCCAGCCCAGCAATTCAAAATAAAAATCTTTACTCATGATTTAACTGAAGCACGTTGAGAGCTGAAACATGAAAAGGTATTTGAAGGTGGACTTGATACTGCTGCTGGGTGAAAAGTGGAAGGGAAGATTATCATGAGCTGGATTAAGAAATAACACTCAGCTGCTTTAGCAATCTGACAGTGTGGGGCCTGTGTGTGTGCAGGTTTGATAGACAGACAGAAAGACAAATTCTTCAAATTCTCGACACCAATCCAAAAATGGGATGAACATCCCAAACTTTGGCTGTCTATCGACAAAGAATTCCAGAGTATTGCTGACTGGGGTCTTTCAGTGTGTTTGTATGATTTCCCAGTGCCTGCTGTGTGTGTTTGTCTGGGTTCTTTGGCTTCGCACAGCAGACCAAAAACATGCAGAGGGTTAAGCGAAAGAACTGAGTTGTCTGTAGGTGAGACAGAGTGTGGATGTCTGTAATATATGCGGTTGCGATTGACAGGCTGCAGCTCCAAATTCAACATAACACTTTGTCTGATTTTTTCCCACACAATATTCTTTGAAGCATTTGGTAATATCCACAAGATGTGCAATGTTCAAGCATTATTTGATGAAAGGAAGGTTTAAAAAAGATTATACCAAGTGACTGAGGCTGAAATGCAATATGTTGCTCAATTTACACACTAAGCACAGCCTGACATGATTTTGCTTAAATCATCACATTTTAAGGAAATGCCAAAACCCCAGTCAAATGTTGCACTTATGTGGGTAGGCAAAAGGTGACAAAACAAGATATTCCATCACTAGACAGCTTTTTGTTGTTGCAAGCCATAAAAAAATTGAAACGCTGACACCAACCTGTCCCAGCCATTTGAATGTTATATGTTATGAGGGAACAGGGACAAACCTCAGAGGCTCGAGCAGATTACACAATCTTGTTATTGTCAAGTGTTTTAATTTGGTCAGGACATATTTGGCTTGGAGGAAGCAATCACTTATCACTGCCCGGCTTTGAGCGACATCAGCAAACCCAAATCATGTGTTGGATCCATTTTGAAGCACGACCTATTTTCATTGTTTTACTCTCACAGTGAAGTAACATTTTAAAAAAAGTAAAATGTAGGAGGAGTTAAAAAACTGGTGTGATCTATCACACAAGTTATTGCCATTTACATGAGGTAACCAGCTAATATTAAAATTGATATTACTGTGCAACAATAATGAATATTAAATGCATTGAGTTAATTCAGAGCATTTTTGTGCCCAAATACACAGACAAACCTGGAGCAAGCACTGAGACATGTACTTCATCAGGCAGCATGTTGATTTAATTTAATGTGGTCTTCAAAGATATGGCAGCAGATAAGCAAAAATGAATGCACAATAGGCCAGGTAGTAAAAGGCACATCTCTGAAAAGACAGCGGCCCTAATGTGCAACTTGCTTTAAGTGCATGTCCATTCAGGCATGATGGAATGATGGCACATAAGACAAGGGATTGGCAAATTCAAGCCTAGTGGTTGTTATGCTTTTGGCACAAAACGCCTTGCGGCAACGAGACATTTGACAAAGTGGGTAAGTGGGTCGATGTCGGGGCAACAGGGGAGGCAGGTCTGACAAGTTTCGATCCTCACCGTTATTACAAAAGGAAGAGGCATTGAAAATGTCAGAAACAACAAATTGCAAACCTTATTTGAAGTCTATATTATCTGTAGCAAAAAATGAAAAATCACCTAGTCATGTTACTTGTAGTCAGCCGCAGTGGACCTCCGGTGAAGGCAATCATGAAATTGACAAAAGAAAGCTTTCTTGCATTTTGCATAATGTGTCAACTGCCAGATAGAAAGATGAGGCTGAATTAAGGACAAAGCTTTCAGGATGCATTTGCAGTGGCAGGGCTTGTGGGTCTGACTGTCTAACAAAACAAAACGTCACAGTCGTACCAACATATTTAATCTAATGAAGTAACATTACTCCATTCTCTTCTAATTTCTGAAATCGCTCGTCTTTTTCCATCAATCATGCTATGACATGTTATTATTTATTAGTTACAATCCATAAGGAGATAGAATTCCAAATTCTCTAAAGGAGCAGCAAAATCTAATTTTAATTATTGGGTAATACGTTTGAACCAACCAGTGTTAAAAATGCATATGCAGTGATATCAGCGTCTTTGGTTTACCTTAAACTACCTATATGCATAGGTTTCTGCAAATGTATTTCAGATATTCTGATTATCTTGCTGTTGTTTCTGCTTTAGACAATATCTAGAACAAGCTCTCTGTTAGTGTCAATGCTCTGAAAATACTTTTCGTCAACATGTTTTGTTTTTTCTTTGTTTGGATGCTTTCTCACCATCAATTTGTCAGTTCTGGGCTATTCCTTTACCTAAGGGCTTGTCTCTGTGTGTGTTTGTCTGGGCTCAGGATTTGTCTAGTTGGCACCGGCCCACAAAGAAGTTACTGATTAATGCAAGTCAGACCCATCCTGATTTTTTTTGTGAAAGTGACTCATTAATATCTGTGCAAATATTAGATGAAAGCAAATTATATTTCCTCTTGTATCTGTTTGATGGTAGTATGAGACACAGCGTCAAGGCCGGACAGAAACAGGCTGGGCAGCTGTATCCGGAGTGCTGACCTGTTGTTGATGGAAATAAAATTAAAGGGGCCCAGATGATGCGCTGTCAGCCATTTCATTCTTTTACCCTTCAGGCAGGCTTTCAATCACTCTCCATCATCCAAAAAAAACCTCTAACTACAACAGGGGATGAAAATGTCTACTATCCTTTTTAGATGATTAAGTTTGTGTTTCCATATATTAAATACTGTACATTATGATTTTGCACAAAATGTATTTTAATGGAAGAAAGACTAGTATTAACTAGCATTTTAAACATAGTACTGCATGGCTGGTGACAGGAGAGAAAGGAGGAATCTTTTTTTTCCTGTGATAGACACGCTTTGGCAGAGCTGGTCTTCAATGCCAAATCTGGCTTGAACCCTTTTTAGCCTCAGGCATGGTGAGGACAGTTAAGACATGTAGAAAAATGTGGAAATTGTATGCCAAGTTTCTGAAAGATGTATAAATATAGTTTGTTGCGTCATAAAAACTGAGGCCAAGACTGTCATTAAATTCTGTCAGCAGTTGAGAAAAAAAAAAAACTTTATCGACCTGAAATAGAATAGACATTTCCATCTATTGATTATGGACTAAAATGCGTGTCTGATTGGACAAACAGCAGCGTCAGCTGTGCTCAAAGCCTCTTTTTTTTCCTGATCTAAACAAAGCAGAGAACCATGAACCAGCTGCTGACTGGAGCCTGGAGGTCAGAGAGTCCCTGACATCAATGTCATTATTAAATAACAGCGAAAGAAATATTATTTTATAAACTACAAGTTTACTTTTATGTTTGTCAAAGAACTAATCCTTTTTAAACAGAGGCTGCAATGACAAACTGTATTGATTAAGAAACCAAAAGCTGTGAACATGCTTTATTTTTAAAAAACAATGATGTGTAAAAGAAAACAACTGAACCATCACAGTCAAAGGACATTTTTTAAAGTTTTTATTTTATTTTAACAGCATTACTCCTTTTTTCTTGTTTATTTAATCATCGAGGCAAAAGTAGGGAGGAGGGTGAATTGTCATTGGAAGACAGTGGGGTTTAAGACATAAAAAAAAATCTGCTAAATAAAAATATATACATTGTATGACATAATAAAGTTAAAAAAAGAATACAGACGGAAAAGGGGGTAGGTGCATTTAAGGCAACTGCTAGTTAGCAAAGTTTGCTCAAAAGTAATCTGTCATTTCCCTCAGTGATTGAAATCGAGTGAAGCTAACTGGGGTCGTTGCACCCATTTAATGTAAATGACATGACAGAGCAGTGCTTCCCTTGCCCTGCAGGGGAAGCCAGAGGGACGGCATCATGGCACTGAGCTCAACCTCCAACAGGACCGAGCAATGTGTGAACTCATGACGGTTGCAGGGAATGGGCTGGATAAAAGAATAGTAGTTTAGTTTGGAGTGTGGCATGGTTGACACTCCAACACTGATCATCCTGTAAGTTCATATATGAAATAATAGTGTGTCACTAAATTAGTATCAAATACGTTTTCGTTAGTAAAAAGGGACAGAGAGTGAACTTGCAGTTTTCTTACAAAGGAATGAAGTTCTGCTTTTTTTCTGTATTCTGATTGTTTTTCTATGCTAACAATATATCTTGCAACCGATCGGTCAACTGACCAGAGCTAAGTTTGCAACAAATATTGGAAAATATTTACAAGAAAAAGAGGGGTAGGGGGCAGGAGGGGGTGTTTTCTTGAGGGTTTTCTAGGGGGCCCTTTGGCAAAATAATGACATTTGATCCATATTTGTATGCATTACAATTGAAGGGGAAACTTTTGGATGCAAGGTGTCTGAAACAGCAAACTGCCATGAAACTTAAAATCTCATAGCCTTCACATTTTCAGATTAATAAGCTGTGTACTTATTCAAACATGCTTTTATTAATTGAGCTATTTTATGCTGAAAGAAAAAAATAGAGGACATTTTAAAGGCAAGGTTTGTAGAGGAATGCGCCATTGTCCCGTAATCTTGACTGTCTGATCATAGTTTACATTTGGTACTTAGGTCACATTTCTCACGTTAAAATTCATAAGAAAACATAAACCAAAAGGTGTGTGTGTGTATAAACACACATACACACATATATAAATGGCCTATAATGATCAGGACTTATTTCTGTTTGAGTCTAGGGCTTTACAATAATTACTGAGGAATTCAAATCGTTACAGAACATAGCAGTTTGAAATAAAGGTTCTTGAGCTGAAACCTGCTCAGGCGAAACCAGCGCCCCCTGCTGATCAGCCAAAGAAAACCCTCTTTTTTTAATGAGGGGTTCAATGAGGTTTGGAAAGAGGAGAATGGGTAGGGGAATAGGGGGGCGGGGTACAGTGATATTCCACATTCATATTAGGACCATTTCTGTTATAATTTCAATACAAAATAAACACCATCTCTGCTGTTTCGACAATACAGTTGAGCAATTTATACCTTCACTCCAAGTAGATCAACAAATGAATTTAAGGTGTAACTATATGAAGTAAAAGGGAGGACATTGTGAACTATTTCATAAACATGTACATATCAACAGATGTGTATACAGTTTGTCACAGTACAAAATAGGGAATTTTTTTTTTCCTTTTTGAGATCTTGTATTAGACTATTTGTTGCTTTAAAAAAAACAATAAAAACAAAGAGTAAACTTGTTAATGGTCTGCTGGCTTTTTTTTACACTTTTTTGGGGGAAAATTAAAAATGTGAATTTTTTCAGGAGAAAACCAGGCTGAGCATGGTGCAGGGGCTTTATTTCTCACTCTTACGCTCTCTTCGCTGAATGTGGGTCCATTTGTGTCCAACCTGAGCATCTTCTTTACCCCACCCCATGTGCAGACAAACACAGAAACACGCACGCACGCACACACACACACACACACACACACACACACACACACACACA
>CAAKHD010004523.1:9874-28917 GCA_901007705.1 Fistularia tabacaria
TCCCCTATGTTTCACAATAGGTACCCCCCCCCCCCCCACACACACACACACACACACTAAAGTTGTGAACGCCCTCTTCTCTCCGTGTCACAGAGATCCAGAAATGAAAGGCGTGTCGAGGAAGGAGTGACCGTTTTCACCTGATCTCGAATTTTGCACAGAAGAAGAGAGGGTGGGGTGGGGGACTCTTCCTGAAGATGGAAAAAGCACAATGTTTTAGTAAAGAAAAAAAAAAAAAAAGAAAGAAAAAGAGCCACAAGACTTATCAGACGACCTTCCGCTTTTTCTGCAGGTGAAGATGTTTCAATGTTTCTTTTCTTTGTTTTTGGCGTCTGCCCGGCCCAAGAATCCCCAAACTCAGGAACAAAGTAAAGAAGTCCAGGACCATTGAATCCTGTGGTGTAACTATACCTTTAAAAAGTAGTTCTCCTCAGGCATCTGTCTTAATTTTGCTCATCCGATCAAAAGGAAAGATTTCAAATCGGATGTTAAAAAAAAGAAAATTCATCTTCGAAATCAGGAAACTCTCGAGCCCAGACGCTGCCACCGCCTGCCCTCTTTCTCTTCAGATCTGCAAAAACCATGGATTTCATCGGCTTTCTGATTTATCAACACGGGACTTCTGGGAATTAAAAAAAAAAAAAAAAAGATGACTTCAAACACTGATTATCATCAAGTTTTAATCCTCTGTACATTCATCGCAAAAAAAAAGATGCTCTTTCGCAACCCAAGAGATGTCTTCCAAGACTCAGAGCGAGACTGGTCCCGGAAGTCATCATACAGATTCCACTGTAGTCCAGGACCAGGCTTGATCTGGGTCCGGCCCGTAGTGATATATTTTGCGTGCTACTGTGATAAACTGACCAGATTCCTGTCCGGAGTGGACTGCTAGGATCTATAAACCCCACTGTTTACATATACTGCAAGAAATGAATGGGGCTGCAGCCCCTGTATGCACTCTGATGTTAATGTTTCTATATTTATACTGTACGATTGGTTTATTGTGCCATAGTTTTGCATGTCTGAAATAAACATGAATGAGCATGAGCAAGTGCCAAGTGATCTTATCACTTTCATTTTATTAAGACGATGCCCGATGTCATATAAAATGCGAGGCACCACTGAGAAAAAACAAACAAACATACCATACAATGCAACAGTCACAAAGAGACAGAATCAAAACAAGGACATTGACTGCGCTGAAAAAAATACAGAGATTGCAGAGATTCATTCATTTACTGTCGTTTGGGGTTTTTACATTTTTGTAAATGAAATAGTTTGCCTTATTCAGAATTCATTCATTCATTATCTCTACTGCTCATCCTGCACTCAGGGTCGTGGGGGGTGCTAGAGCCCATTCCAGCTGTCATTGGGCCACATAGAGACATACAACCATTAACTCACTCATCTACAAGTCAATAGATACATACAACTATTCATTCCCTCATTCACATGTCTGGGCAATTTAGTCTCCAATGAACCTACTGCATGACGTTGGACCATAAGGGGGAAACCGGAGAACCTTGAGGAAACGCACGCAGACACGAGGCACTCCGCACAGAAAGGCCCTCTGTCGGAATCTGGTAGGGACCTTCAAGCCGGGAGGCGGGAGTGCTAACCACAGCGCCGCCCTGTAAGTTAGCATAATTCCCAAATAAATGAACTCCCAGAGTTAAAAATTTCATGTGGTAGTTCTCTCATCTTCTTTTGTTGCCTTGTTGTTCAACCAGCTCAAATGTAGACTTCTTTGTTTTTTGGGTCAGTCAGATGACCAGTGCATCAGTGGACAAGTACAGCAGCAGGAGGAACGTACAGATGCCAATCAGCCCGCCGAGGATTAAAGTGTCTCGCCTCTTGCGCAAATTGATTTTCTGGATGAGACTGTTGATGGTGGGGAAACGATCTGAGAGGTGGGAGAGCGTGATGAAGGAAAATAAGATCTGAGGAGGGTTTTCCCCTCACGGCAGTCAGTCAGAGGCATAAAGCAGCGGGAGTGGGAAATAGAAAAAGAAGAAATGGAGTCTAATGGCGGTGCGTTCAGAGCGTCACACATGTGCACCGAAAGCGAGGCCGTGTTTTACCTGTGCTTTGGCTGCTTCATGTGTAACTGAAGTGAGTATTATATTCAATCAAACCAAGTCAGTGACATCAGGTGACAGGCAAGAAGAGAAACTATTTAACGATAAAAAAATGCAAGAAGTCATTCGCCCATCCATCCGTCCATTATCTACCGCTTATCCTACAGTCAGGGTAGCGGGGATGCTTGAGGCAAGAGGCGGGGGTACAACCCAGACCGGTTGTCAGGCAATCGCAGGGCCACATATAGAGACAAACAACCATCCCTCTCTCATTCATGCATCTGGGCAATTTTTCAAATGTATTTCAATTGACCACCTGCATGTTTTGGGACTGTGGGAGGAAACCGTAGAACCCGGAGGAAACCCACAAAGACACGGGGAGAACATGGAGACTCCACACAGAAAGGTGCCCTGCGGGAATCAAGCCAGGTGCCGAGAGCAGAAGTGCGAACCAATGTGTCACCGTGCCACCCCTACAAGAATTCATAACAAAAAAAGGATACTGGCCAGAGTTGTGACACGAGTTTGGATAGACTTCAGTGTCCCACGCTGAAATGTGATGCTGTCTTTGGTAGCCATGGCGATACTAGACAGAGAGCAACAATCAGGGATTAGTCCTTGGGGAGGGTGGGGGTGGATGTGGCTGTCTCTCACAGCTGCACATGAACTTTGCAAATGATTTTCAGCGGCTGAGCCCAAAACAGGGAGGTAATGTGGTGAGTTTTAAGCAACAGGGATGCGCAATGCCCTCATGTGTGGCGTGTAGAAAAAGAAGCGTAGGGGAAGGCGGCTTACCTGATTGCGCTGTCGATGAGTCTGTCAGAGCTGTGGAGGTGAGGCGGATGAAGAGGTTAGTATAGATTCACCACCTTCGTCAAATAAAGTTAACTCCCTTTTAACTGAAATACAGTACTTTTCAAATGAGATTTGACTGATGAAATGTAGGAAACACAGGAATTTGGAAAACTGCTGCTTAACAAGGGGCCTTTTTTGGGAAAGTCAAAACTGTGATTGGTCAAATCCTTATCACATCATATACAATAATTACATCAAAAATACATGTTTCAACTGTACAAATCAGGCGGTGCTGCACATCAGTGCTGTACCCTGGGCTTTTTTTTTGTGTGTTGCACGTTTACATCGGATGCCATTAGCTGCCGAGGGGAGTGACGGACAGAGCAGTGCAGGGCTGAGCAGAATAATGAGGACGGCAGCGTGCATCCTGGTTGACTCCACTGGAGACCAAAAATCAATACCGCGCTTTATACTTCCTCCATCAGTCCGTCCACTCCCTCAAATATCTCTATCCACTGCTAGCCTCTCCTCTGAGTTCTTGCCATTCCTTTGCCAGCGGTGTCTGTAGGTGAGGCTGCATATTTGGGTTACAATGCTTGCAGCCACCATCGACGCCAGGGCTCGGTATGTCAAGATCAGTTTCAATTTCTGTGCTGTTCATCCACGTGTTTTTTTTTTCTTTTCTTCGATTATGTAGAATTAGTTAAAAATATAAAAAAAAGAAAAAAAATACTGTCATTTCTAACGGGACAAAGTCGTGAGTAACAATCAAAAAAACATCGACAACACTGCCCAAAAATCTTCAAACTAATAAGTGCAAATGAATACATCTTTTAAAAATCAATAGAAAATGAGAGAAAAATAATAAGGAATTAATAAAAGAAACATTTCAATGAAAAACATCGTATCGGAATGATGGCCGTACTGATACTGTACTGAGAAGGCTTCATAAGCATTTGAATAAAACAGAATTTAATTACTCGTGGACACAATCTCACAGGTGATTTTCAATGCTAAAGCTGATACTATGAAATCTATCCATGTGAGATAGAGGTTTTGCAAACGTCATCAAATTCATTTTTCCCCCATATCAGCCTGCGCCTAATCAAAACAACCCCACCTGAGGGAGTATCAGTTAACATGTGATGCTCAGTGCCTCCCGCCAAGTCTTGTAGGATATAGAATTGAGGAGAGCTGGGCATTAAGTCGCTTCATTCATTATTTCAAATCCTGTTGTTTAAAAGGAGGCAAACATTGAGTTAGAGCTTAATTGACCCTGTATTAGTTTAGGCCAATTCGCCACTCCCTGAGGGTTCTTTTCATGCATGGGAGAAATATCAACAAAGCAGCAGGTGCGTGCTCTCATCTCCTTTCGCCACAGCCTCGGACTGCGCTCCGTTTGTAACCCGAGACTTTGTTTTAAGGGCGGGCTGTATCCAGACCCCTGCCCAGGTATCGCCAGTGTCACGCTGATCGTAGAACGACTTTACACGACTTTATTGGGTTCACGTGGACCGCTTGTGATGTATAAAAATCCGCCCCCGCTGGACATGAATCTTATGGGTGATGCATGAATCAGGGATTTCCTTCCCATTAATTGTCAACATACTTCTCAAGAAGATGCTTGAGTGAGATGAATAATAAAAGCTTGGCATCTGAGTATTAGCAGGTGGTTAGTCTCTTGTGGGACAACCCTCCAGGATTTTCAGGAAATTCAAGTTGTGCTGGCCTGCCACTATGTTGACTGGTTACAATGTAGGCATGGATTTAGCACCCCCCAGAATAATATAGCATCAGATTCATACAACTTAATTTAGGTGATAAGATAGACTCAGTCTGGCAATTTAACAGCAAACCCAGAAGAGAAGAGTTTAAGCTGCCTTATATTTGTGGGAGGGACAAGACTATGATTGGATACGAGGACATCTAACCTGAGATTTCTTGACTGTCTGCTCGGCTAAGGGATGAGAAAAGGGTGTTCCAGGAGTAATCCAGGAGTGTGAACATGAGGGAAAAGAAATACTTTGTCTGCTTTAATGGACAGCAGCAAATCACCAAGTCAGTCGTAAATCTTTTCTTTATTGTTTCCTGTTTTGAGTGGATGACTGAGTTTGCACGGCTGGCCCCGCCTGCGTGATGAACATGTTGCTGTTCAGACCTGATTCACCTAATCTCTTCTCATGATGATCAATATATCAGTCCATCTCCTCCTATATGTCAGCTGTTAATATTCTCGTGTTTGAGTTTTGTCCCAAAAGGCCACATTGCTGCCACTACAGAATGAGATGAAAAGATCTGTATCAACTTGTAGCGTCAACATTTTACCATTATTGCAATATTGTGCTCACGTTGTCATAAAACTTTCCAATATAAGACAAGATTAAAGGGCACAATAATGCGAGGGATTTTTACCAAAGTTCTTGTCTAATTCTGACCTAGGTTTTCTTTTCTGGCGCGGCAGCAATATGATACAGTCAATTACAGATTTGTGGATAATAGGAAGGGATGCTTACTTTATCAGATGCTCATGTTCCTTCAGGAAGAGATCGGCCCGCTTGCTGCTCGTCCCTGAGGGGTTTTTGTAGGTCCTGTGCAAAAAAACAGCAGCATTGCATTATTGGATGCTGGGCTGAACACTGGCTCTGGGATGCATCAAAAACACAAAAAGGCTCACTTTTAAGGATGTGAAGTTACCAGAGTGCGCACTTATTGATTTCAGGCGTTTGGGATGAATCATGAGTACAGAAAAATCTCACAGAGGACGAGTAGATCCGTTTTGCTTAGTATGAAATAGATCAACACTCGCACAAAATATTCTTAGTGGTGTTTGATTGATTGAAACAAAAGTTAGCTTAGCAAGACTACAGGTTTTTCAGTTTGCCTACACATTCAAAATTTTAAAAAAGGACAAGCTAACTTTTTCTTCTGTGAAAACCCCCTCGCTACCTTGATTACCTCCCTGATAACTTTTCTGCACAGAGGTAGTCTGATAGGAATCAAAGTCATTCAGAAAACAGTCATTTTAACCATTTCATGTCATGTTGAGTCAAAAAGAAGGAAATAGTAGTTTGTATGAATGATGAAAGCAGTTGACTGCCATGTGTGTTCTGCAACCACTCTGACCTTGTTTGTGTGTCTAAACAGCTTCCAAATTGAAGTTTCTACCAAAAACAGGCTTCCCCCTGGCTTTTTCTTTGACCTGAGTGGAGGTTTTATTTCTCTCGGATGAACTGATGACTGGATGCTGAATACCTACTTCCTGCTTTAAGGCTTTTAAGTGATTAGAGCCGCTTAACCCACACACACTGTCCTCTCTCTAATATTTACACTATCTCCTCCCTATTTGGAGTATTAATAAGTTCATCATCTGGTGCTCCTCTTCCTCACCTGTAACCCCCAACCATCTATATAACATGATAAATATTCACACACTGTTGTCGTGTTTGTAATCAGTCAGCATCAGATCAAAACGAAATCAATCTCTCAGTCCTTCTCTCTCCCTCCCATCCCATGATAAGACTGCTCTGTGCATCAGGCAAGCCAGATGTAACCACTCTTCTCTGCTTCGGATGAATGAAAGCCTTGCGGTTTGATTTACTGTAGGAGGCACTTAGGAAAGACATCCCCAGAGAGACAGAGGCAGGCAGACAGAAACACAGAGTGAGAGAGAGAAAGAGGGAGGGAGCGAGTGAAGAAACAGTGAAGGGAGAGAGAGAGATTGGCAAGTAATAGGTGCCTTTTATTAGAGGATTAACTTCATAAAAGGAATGGACACGATCATGGAGGGGGTTTTCCAACAAAGTGAACATGTCTGCCTCCTACTGGTTTACGACAGCATAATAAATATCACAAATGGATGTAATTATGAAGGGAATACATATCATTTTCATTAATTTAGATTTTTATAGTTACGGTTGAATATTCTTGAGCAAAAATGTCAAACATTTAACCAACTCAGAAAACTCTCATTCTCCTCCAAAATGATAATGCATACGAAAATTGCACACATTCATCCTGCATACCTTGAAACCTCAGTTGACCCTGTGAAACATTAAACCCTGAGGATGCAACTTCGTAATAATCAGTGAAATTTCGCAGTTGATACCCGCAACATTTAGCTGTTCCTAAGGTTGATTTTGAAATGTTTTTCAATAGTTTTTTTTTCTTAACTTAACGTTGACATTATTGATACTGACACAAAAGATGCTGTCATTTTTCATCACTGGTTCTAAAAGATGACAAAATGTCCAAAATGAGTAAAACGGCAACGATGGAAAAAACTCACACTGGTTTGCTCACAATTAATACAGTTATTTGCAGGGCGACATGAGGGATGCTTACTCAATGTCTCTATGAATGGATCCCAGCAGGTCCTCTCGCTGTCGCAGGCTGTTGAAGTTACTTTTTGTTTTATGGTACTCATGGGTGTAGTCCTTTCGTAACCCATGTGAATATGCAAATTAATGATAAAAAAGCACTCTTTACCATTTTTATTTTGTAAAATATGGATAATACACACAGTATTTGTAGATGACCAAGGTGAGTAAGTGATAGTTAAGGAGAGCTGAGTGTTTGTACCTGTAAGATATCTCTGTGTCTCTGTAAAGTGTGCATCATCCCTGCGTTACGTGAGGAAGATCCTGGCATGTTTGTGTATTCAGCCATTTTTCCATTGAGTGCTGACAGCTGTCAATCAAAAAGAGAAAACTCGCATTAAAAACAAATTATTTTCTGTTTTCTGGAAATGGCTGAATTTTAAAAGGTCAGTGGATACGGTACATGCACATACTGCTCACTTAAAGTTAAATCTACAGTAAATTCTGCCCCTTGTAGGTACATAACTTTCCTTTTTTATCTTCCAATCTTGTTTTCATTGTATTAGATTATAGAAATTTACTTACTTCAGCCAAGAGGTGCTCAAGCTCAGTAGTTATGAGGGCAAGTCTATTGTCATGAAATGAGCTGATTGAGTCCGACCTAACATGATGATTGATGAGAAAAAAAAAATTGATTTAATTTAAAAATAGCAGTGAATATACAACGATCAAATGCTAGTGAAAATGCCATAAAAGCAGATTAGTAATCAAACAAAATTATTCAAACAATATTATTACTTTTGACATAGTTCTTTAAATTTTGCAAAGTAAGATTCAAAAGTTTAAGCAAATAGTAATAGTGGTGGGAGATGAAGAACAAACGTTTAAAAATTGTATTACTGTCTCTCACAATCTCTGAACTTGCATTTCATTCAGTGTGTTTTGTGAAATAGAAATACTGGAAACAAAAGTATATCATATGGTGAGGACTTTCCCTCTGACCTGGTCTGCTGGTCCTGGTTGCTGCTGTAGCTGGTACAGAGCTTACTGAAAGAAACCAGCTTGATGTCCAGCTCATTCTCCACCTGCCTGGCCTGTTTACGTAAATCTGCCGGATGAAACAATAAGGAAGAAGTGGCTGTTTTAATAGCCCGGTAACATTTTATCACGGTCAGAAATCAAAATACATAAAAAGTGCACTGGCTTTTAAACAGGTGGTTAGTCATCTGTCAAGCATCACATTGTGAGCTGGGTCTGTAGAAAAAAAACCCTACATTTCCCTCAAAGGTAGAAAATATCTTTGTGTCAACTCTGCATTCCACCCTTTTGGAACTGAGATTGACGGAATAGGTTAAATCTGCTGCATTCTCTTAGTTGAGGTTCCTTCCACAAGAGACTAAATATTGGCTTTTCCTATTTCAGAAGTTGACCCCAGGTCAGTTCTTAGAGATCTAACATATGTAACCATTGCACAGTCTTTATCCGTCTGACTTGTCATCAGCGCCATTTTCATATCTGCACTTTATTGGCGTGATTCGTGGCGTACTTCTGAATATGACTTCTATGCTAACAGGTTAGCATGGACTTAGTTTAAGATATCTCTTTTGAGCGGACATAACGCTACAAGTATTAGACACGTTTCGCTTGGAAAGGCGAATAACACTGAAAAGTGTTACATGCCGGCATAAGTTACTTTTTGTAAAAATAGTTCTTAAAGAAGAAGTTACCTTCCCAATAATTGCTGCTGGAAGCCATCTTTGCTGACGTCACCATCTGCTGTCAAACCGGAAGACCTGTGGCGCCTCGAGTTTACCGACGAGCAGCGACCTCTAGTGGCACTTATTCACAAGCGTCCTTTCACTGCATCGAGCAGGTTAGGGTGGATAATTTATACTAATTAAATGTACAAAAGTGCATTTCTTTGTATATGGATGTATCAACAAATTTTATTGTGAAACCTGTAAGTCCACTATTTTCATGCTGTCATTGATATTTAGGTGTTTCTTCTCTCCTGATTTGTATTCAGTGGAGGTGAATGCTGTTGGTGTATGTGCGCGTCTTATTGCGTACAGTCAGGTGGTGTGAGGTTTTATCAGCTTGCTATAGAAAAGTAATGTTTCTATGAGGGTATAATTCAACAGTTTGTGGTCAAACTTTCAAGTGAAATGGAAAATATTCTTGACTTAATTTATTCACATTTTCCAACAGCCCGCCATATCCAAGATGCATGTTTGCTTAATCTGAATCATGAATTTGATTTGTCTCTTATAGAGATGTATTATGATTCATACTGTGACCGTTCGGCCCCAGTGTGCGCCCAGCAGCCAAGTGTGGTTAATCAGAAATCCGATGAGGTATGATGTTGGAAGAGAAGGACAAGAGACAGATGTGATTGAGGAACTTGTCACTCGAACTGTGATTCTCTCCGTTTTCTTTGCTCATTCTCTTTATTCATCGTCTTGAACACAGGCAGTCATGGATATCACAGTAACAGCTAGACTCGTGATTGAGTTGATGTAGAAGACAATGACGATGATGATGGTGCCATGGATGGCGGAGGTTAAAAAGAGCAAAACCTTTGAGGTGTTTTCACCATTCTTGCGACCCACTTCGGCAGATGGGGCCTCTCTTTCACTCTGATTCAGCTTTTTCTTTCAATTCTGTCGCTCCTATATTCTGTCTTTCTTACATCTTTCCTTTTTTTGGAGTTTCTTTAAAAATACAAAAGTGCTGTGACCGACAGTAAGCACCTGAAGTCCAGCCCAAGATCCTGCTTTGACATGCCAAACCAGTGAATCCGGGGAGGGACGGGGGGATTGAGGATGTTGGAGGAGGTGTGGGGATGGTAGTGCAAGAGGAGGGAGAGGGAGAGGACTAGGAGATGAAGAGGTGTGAAGGAAATGCTCCCCTCTCAGTGCTGGATCCTCCTGATGGACTGGATCTGTGGAGTCTGGGCATGAGAGCCAAACTCACGATAACACTTGTACTCTCCTCCCCGGACGTCGGACTCCAGGATGTACTGGTGGCCACGGTAACCAGGGTACTGGTAGCACACAAAGCTGCAATGACAAAACATGGCTAAATGAATATTACCAATTGCATATGGTTATAAACAGTATTGGATGTCACGAGTATGAAATGATGTTGAAGTAACAAATTACAATTAGTGTAATTAGAAAAGTAATCATTTCGTTTTTGAAAAATATATGACATATTTTTGAGTAACGGCTCCAGCACTTTGTGTTACTAGTTTAAGACACTGCCATGGTGAGAGGAAAGGACTTACGCTCCGCTTTGGATGAGCATGGATCCAACCTCATTGTTCAGCCAGCCCATGGCCTGCAGAGATGGGTAGTCATCAGACAGCTCAAACTGACGCCCCATCATGTTCTCCAGCTCGAAGATAGTCATACGAGCCTCCTTATGGTTCTGTGGGAGGAAAAGAAAGGGGGTTTCAACACAACCTGACACAAGTCGGGGCGGTGACAGGCTGTGTGGCTGGTTTCTATTCCGAGCTTACAGCGGAGCAGATGGGCCTGAAGGAGATCATCCTCTCAGTGCGATAAGAGTTGCTGCCGCTGTAGGCCTCAAAGCGAGGATAGTCTCCCTTCTCCAGGACAAACTGCTGGCCGCAGAAGCTGGAGTGCTCATAGCCCACCCAGCTGAAAACACCGATGACAATAAAGTATCTGTAAGCGCCGACTCAATCTAAATAAAAGCTTTGCCGTCCATTTATTCTCCATCAGGATACGTACGCGCCGCACTCCACCTTCAGGGACCGGATGTTGTCCATCCCACACTCCATGATGTTCTGGCAGCTAGCGGTGAACTCCATGCGCTTTCCCTGGAAGTACTCCTGATCGTACACGGTAATCTGCACAACATGGGAATATCAAACAGGAGCTCAGGGGACCGCCACTGACTTTTGAAGAACTACTTCTCTAAGAAAACTTGTGGAACCAGGTCCATAATCTCACCTTCCAGGGGCCCATTGGTGTGGGAGTTGTCAAAGCCATGTTGTCCTTTTTTCAGTATCACCTGCAGGGACATGAAAGTATCGCCTTAAAAAAAAGCTGCATCGTAATTGGACTTGATTACTTCTCCTCTGAGAGAGCCGTCACCCTTCATGGCTTCTAAATTTACATGGCTTGGCTGCACTATTTCCTTTATCATGCAACTCTGTATATCCTTTTTTCCTTCATTCATTTATTTCTTTAAACAATTTACTCGGTTTGCAATCACGCAAACTCCACCTTGGCTGAAATTAATGAATATATGATGTTTTGTTGCATCAAAGGCCCATTTCTACAACTGACTTGGAAAAACCTGCTATGTTGCTGTGCAGTTTAAGTAGCTTGACCTACCCAAACTGTTGAGCTGTGTGTCGCAGGGTTCCACTGACGGGTCTGCCTGGACGGGGTGTATGGGGGTATATATACACCCGCGGGTGTCCGGAGCTGGTGGGCAGGCATGCCGGCACTCATGTCAGCATTTTGCTTTGGACCGTGTTGTTTTGTTGTGTGAGCCACAGAGGGGTTAACACACAGACATGTGGTGATTCATTCAAACACAAAGAGGCAAGGCAAGTGGCTATACTGTGACACCTACGCCTGTGTGGTTTGTCTATGCGCACAGCGGGGGTGCGGGTTGGGGGGGCATGGCTGCTTTCTCCCCGTACTGTGGCAAAACACCTGAGTGCATGTCTGCTCCGTGGTAAGACTTCAGCTCTATTGATAATGATTTCTTTTTTTCAGTTTTTTTGCAAAACCCTTGTTATATGACATTTTTGTGATTTGTACATTGATGCCAAGTGCTGAAAAATACTTTGAATCATACATTTACTAAACTAGTTGATCCTGTGTGAAACCCTGGACTAAGGAGCCTGTCCAATCAGGCCCTTGATTCTTTATCTCGTAAATGGGGCTTTATTTCTTGATTGATATCAATTTACTTACCGCACGCTACTTTTTTTTAGTTGTTATCCTGCCTCTGGAGTTTCCTCCATTACGATAGCATTTCCTCTGTTCCGGGTTTTAATGAGGGAAGCTAATTACAGAGTCATTAGTCAACGCTTCCCGTGTCTATTTGTGTGTGTGCATGTGTGTGCGAATGCCAAAGACAATGTAATTTACAATAAAACTTTCATGGATTTTAGTGGAAAAAAATCCATGAAGTCCAAAGGGGGATAAAGTGTGCACAGTGAGTGGATTACCCGTATCTGACTCTTTTGCTCACATTAATTATGTATATATACACACACATTTATATTTATATACTGTACATAGGGTGAAAACATAACCCCAGCAGACTTTAATGACTGAAACCCATGAATTGACATCTTTATCATTCTAGCTTTTAAGACTGATGGCGTGAAGGTCACTTGTTTGTCTCCCTCCTGAAATAAGCTCGGAGCTCATTTACTAGAGCATGAATGCTGAATAGGAAACGGCCCGATCAATGATGTGATCGGTGGACTGCAAACAGGGAGGTGGCGTCTTTCTTAGAAATCTGATCGAGTTGTAATATTGATCATTAGAATACAATCACTGGGTGATGTGCAGGAGCTGGGCAGATTCTAAACAGAGGTTAAATGGCAACTGGGCCTTGTGGTACAAGAGAGACGCCTGTTAATGGTTTTTTTTTACAAGTCAGCTCTGATCCAGGGGGCTCACTCAGATCCCCTGTGGCCGTAATTAGAAATACATGTAGGGATTTCATTCATCCAGTGTTCATTAGCCCAGCAGGTCGGGAGCATATTGGCTCAGTCCATTGCAAATATTCAGGAAAAAAACATACACAGAGAACATTCTTTTTTCACAAAGAGAGATGTAAATGTATTTCTACAATCCAGTTATCTACCTTCATAGTGGACGCATTCTAGTATTAACATACTCATCCTAGCCCCCCATTTCTTCAGCGGCTATTGGCCAATCCTCTATCTAGCCCATTCCTCCTGGATAACCAGTTGTGTTTGGCTCGGGATATTTGGAACCAGTGGAGATCAGAATGAATGGAAGGGGGTAGGATGGACTGTTTGATTACTGGGGTAATAACATCCAATAATCAGAACAAAAACAATAACATCTTTCTGAATAGTAATTTTCAGAGAGAGAATGTGACGCTGTGATTAATATTGTAAATCGTGATCTCACTCTGTTGCTTGGAAACCAGCGTGGACAATCGGAAACACAACCGTTCATCCATCAATACTGATAGTAAAATTACAACAAAGTAGGACAATACACTTTCATACTTTCAATATCATTTCAATACATCTGAATGCTTTTCCATTTCCTCAATGGTTTCAGAGTCAGAAACTTACAGAGAGATACAAATAAACTGAATGGAGTTGTGAATGGAGTACCTGTTGCTATTTTTAGAAAATCTGTACATGTGAATAAATCGACAATGAATGAAACGGTGGTAAAGAGCCAACGGCAGAGAGTGAAAGGCCTCGTTGGCAGGGCGGGCGGTGCTCTGGCATCAGATGATCAGCTGTGCTGGCAGTGTAACATTTGTGTACTTGAGTAAATATATTGCAAATCTACTATTGTGGTAACTCTAACACAGATATCCATTATGAGCTTTTTTTTTTTCAATCAATACACAACCGCAACATGAATTCAGTTCCTTCCAAATCCAGGTTTCTCATTCTGCGACTATAATCTTGAAACTAATTTTCTGATTGTGGTCTTCTCTGAATGAAACAAAAAGAAAATTAATTACAAAAAGATAACAGATATTTTAGGTACAAAAGCATGCACTCTCTTCTGGCTGCACTGAACAATAAACATTTTAGAATGGATGACTAGGGTCAGCACTTTGTCCAGACTCTGTTTGTGTGTGTGTGTGTGTGTGTGTATGTGTGTGTGTGTGTGTGTGTGTGTGTGTGTGCGTCCGCGTGTGTGTGTGTCTGCGCGTGTATGTGTGTGTGTGTGCATGAATGCGTGCGTTCGTTTTATTGCCTGGTTAAGAGAGAAATATGAACCTATTACAGAGGATTTTGCATGGAGGTCAATGCATTCATGATCAAAAATGAGTTTCCCTTTCAGAAGAGAGACATAACATATATGTCTATGTGCGCGTGCATGAGTGTGTGCGTGCTTGTGTCTGTGTGCGTGTGTGTTTCTGCTGATGATAGCAGCCTCTCAGATGTGACAAAAGGACAAGCAAACTCAGCAGGCCAATGTGAAGAGCCCATACAGCCGACTCTCAGTCTGCACACACACGAGTCACACACATCCATACCGCAAAACCTATTTCTTCAATACAATGGCATAATAAAAACATGATTGAAGAAATAAACGCCAAACTTGAATTACTTCCGTTATCATGCTTTGCGATCCATGATAACTGGTAAATTCATTTTGAGACGCAGCTCAGTTCTGGGCCAAAACATGCAATGAGAGCCTATAGAAAAAAAACAATGATTTGCAAAGCAGTTAGCATTTTATTGTTGTGACATGCGTAGTTAAATCCAGCCTCTCCCCTTATCTGTTTTGTCTTTGAAAATTGAAAAATTATTTTCAAAACAATAATCGTGAAAATAAAGATGAAATGCTCCCCTGGCCATTTTCTATTTTTGCCTTATACAGCTGAGTATTTGTGTTTGGTGAAATCTGTTTGCAGATGTTTAAACTCTTACTTAAAAGGCTTACAGTCATGACATCACAAAATGTTAGCGGCCAATCACGGCCCAAATTTAGCAGCTCACAGGTGTGATAGAGAAAACCCGCATCTTAGCACCTTTGATCAACAACTCTGTATATCATCAAAACAAATCCAAATGCACTGTGGGCAGCAAAGTCAGAATCTCAATGTAAGGGGAAACGTGTACATATACATATAAACATATAACACTACATACACTAATGTACATATAAACACTTTGAAACTTGAATCTATATCTGCCTTTATCGACCTGTCTGGTTGTATTTGTACATGCAGAGATGCACACAAAACTCATGGTAAAAGAAGATAAAATTGTCGGGAAGAATCAGAGACACAGAAACATCCACGTATTGTGAATACTGCAGGCCGCCTTTTTTATGAGGGGGTAATGAGCTGCGGCGCTCCTGGATGGCAGTGATATGTCGCCGTGATCATCCGTGGTGCGTCTCCCGATGCCTGACACCTCCAGTGAGTCACATAGGCTCCACATGAATCACTCAGACAGAAACAAGATTCACATCTTTCAAAATTGCCTGCTTCATATTCAGGCTCACACCATCTGTCTGTGATATCCTTGAGTGTCTGTATCGTTTTGTGGTGTGGTGGTTATGTGGTGGTCAGCGCTTCCGCCTCACAGCAAGAAGGTCCCTGCTTCGATGCCGACAAGGGGCCTTAAAGTGTGGAGTTTGCATGTTCACCCCGTGTCCGTATGGGTTTCCTCTATGTTCTCCCACAATCCAAAAACATACAGTAGGTTCATTATAGATCCCACATTGCCCAAACATGTGAATATTGGTATATCTCTGTATGACGTGAGATGCCGACCGGTCCAACTTGCCCAGTTGGCAGCTGGGGTAGGCTTCAGCAACCATGAAGTCAAAACTCAAACTGCGCCTTTTGAAACAGACGGCAACAAACGAAGCGAATGTAAGCGGCGGCCATCGCGGGATGTGCAAAGTAACACAAAACAATAATTGAACGATTCATTAGTAATCAATTTGGAATTAACTACAAAAACATTCAAAAACGGAAAACGTGTATTTAAGATTTTAGGAATTTAGGCTTTTAAAAGTTACAAAGAAATTAATGTTCTTCCACTAATGGCCTTGCCGCACGCCTGCTGTATGAACAACTACATGTCCTTCAGACTCCCACCAACAGAATGATGACAAATAGCAATAAAACAAAGGTAACATTTATTCTAATTTTCTAACATATTCAGACCAAGCATGCGTTCCCTTCACTGTTCTCTCAAAAGACTTTAGAAACGACAGAAGAATAGAGATTTACGCCACTGACACTGACTCACACAGGAGTGGGGAAAGAAACGCAGGGCTGACACTTTCAAACTCTACAGGTCACAACAGTAAAGCGGTATAGGTGTGAAATACTTGTGCCACCCCCCCCCCCCACACACACACAAACACTATCCCTAGGTAAGTCCACAGGTAGTCAGTAAAAATGTGATTTTATTTGTTATTGTATTATTGGTATTATAATGTATACTTAATAATCCCCTCATGGGAAAATGCATGTACCATGACCAGTTGGCTGCTGTCTAGCAGCACTAGTCAGGGGTTCAGTGTCTTGCTCATCAACACTTTCACAGGTGATGAGAATTAAACCAGGATTGTACACACCCAATGACAATCGCTCTGCCTCCTGCACCAAGCATTCCCTATATGGAGGGCTCGTCCGGGATTTGAACCCGGGACCTCTCGCACCCTAAGCGAGAATCATACCCCTAGACCAACGAGCCACACGTCTGCAGCCGACGTGGTGGTTTTTATCTCAAATGTATATCATACAAAAATGTAAAAACAAAAGATAACAACATGCTCAATTTTTATGTATATAAGGAATATATATGTATACGCACACATATAGATAAATACACAAACATACATATATATTTATATGGCATTTGAAAAAAGAAGTTATGATTTTACCAATTAGACATAGGTAAGAAACCACCATTAAGTCATTTGTTCCATTCTCAAGAAAAAGATTTCTGCTTCCTAATTGGATATTTTGATTGTTGTTCAGGCAGTAACGGACATTTTTGTTATTTCATTACGATTTTAATGAAGAAATTATAGAGAGATAGTTTTTGTGTGGAAGAAGATGATGATTATATAGTTCACCATTAAAGTTATTCTAGTAGTAGTGGTAGTAGTAGTAATAGTAGCAGTGGTAGTAGTAGTCATAGCAGCATTAGTAGTAGTAGCAGTGATAGTTGCTGTGTTTTCAGGCATTGCGTGAATTTGTGCAGGAAACTTTGAAATCAGTAATTTTCCCTCCAACATTAAGAAAACTGTAAAACATAACAAAATTAATGATTTGATTATAATTTCAAATAAATCATTATCGATTAATAAGATAGATTAGACAACATTTAAATGTGATTTCTTAATTAGTAACGACAGCAGGTCTTTTTTCTGATTGTTTGACTTGTTCATTTTATGTGTGAGAAATCATCTTGTGATTCACATCTGTGTCTCCCGCCCCCAGGGAAAAGGCAAGAGTGTGTGTGGGGGGTCCAAACCCACGCTGCAGGGACGCCCCGGCCTACTGACCTCAGACGGTTTATGAGCATGTTATTGGGGTTGTAACAGATGTGATCATGAATCTCACACCATTTTTTAATTTTTGTAAATCTGTTTCTTCATGCTGGTAAATAAAAATGGACAACGGAGGGGGGAGGAAAAGAACAGATGTTAGATTAAATAGAAACAGTCATTTAATCCAACGGCAGCACACGTGGTTTAATCTGCTTTACATTTATCAGTTCTAATCTCAGTTGTGCTCAATTTGAAAATAATAATAATATTGCTATGAATAATACAAATACTACTAATAACAATAACAATAATAATACTGCTACTACTACTACTATGACATCTACTACTACAAATAATAATAATAATTGTTGTTATTAACAATTATTAATCTTGCCAAATAACAGCTTGGATTGACCCCAGCTTCCCGGCTGCCCTGAGTGCAGGACAAGGGGTAGGTAATGGATGGATGGATGGATGGATGGATGGATGGATGGATGGATGGATGGATGGATGGATGGATGGATGGATGGATGGATGGATAGACAATACTGATAATAATAATAATACCCCGTGATACCCCAAGATAATTGGCACAGATTAAGAATGAAAGAATGAATTAATAACGGCTTGGATAGGCTCCAGCATCCCTGCTATCCTCAAAAACAAAGGATAACGGATGGATGGATGGAAGGATGGATACTATAATAACAATAAAAATAGTAATAATAATAATGATAGTGATAGCCCATCTCCCGCCACGTGACAGCTTTGATAGGCTTCAGCATCTTTGCATCAACGAGGGCAGGATAAGTGGTAGAGATAAAGAATGAAAGAATGAATGAATGACACTAATACTCATGCTAATATTAATAAGAAATAAACGGATTTCCCACGGAATCAATAAAGTATTTCTGTTTTTTTTATTATGATAATAATAATTATAGTAATAGTAAAACACCTGTTCCCCTAACGGCCACCTTGTAAGACGGGGGGGAGGGGGGTCCTCATCCACAGCGACCATCTGCCACCCCGCACCCCCCGCGTCCAACCCCCCGCATGATCGTTTTCCCCGCACCCCCCCGCACCCCACCATCGCCCCCGGCGTCACCCGGACGCGGGCGGAGGACTCGCAGACGGCGTCCGCGCGCGCGCACAAAAGAGCGCTCCGCAGTGCGCGCTCAGCGCGGGAGAGAGAGAGAGAGAGAGAGAGAGAGAGAGAGAGAGAGAGAGAGAGAGAGAGAGAGAGAGAGAGAGAGAGAGGGAGAGAGGGAGAGAGGGAGCGGGGGGAGACGGAGCGCATCCTGGAGGAGACCGAGCGGATTGGAATTCAAAACGCCGGACAGCTGACGCGTTCCTCGGCGAGGCCGGCAGGGAAGGAGGGAAGGGGGGAAAGGAAGGAAGGAAGGAAGGAAGGAAGGAAGGAAGGAAGGAAGGAAGGAAGGAAGGAAGGAAGGAAAGGAAGGAAGGAAGGAGGGAAGGGGGGAAGGAAGGAAGGAAGGAAGGAAGGAGGGAAGGAGGGAAGGAAGGAAGGAAGGAAGGAAGGGGGGGGGGCTGGGAGGAGGGAAGGAAGGGGGGAGGGAGGGAGGGGGGGGGGGGGGGGCGGGGGGGGGGCTGGGAGGGGG
>CAAKHD010004523.1:40154-63780 GCA_901007705.1 Fistularia tabacaria
TATCTATATATATATATATAAAATAAATGAATAAATAAAATAAAATAAATAATTATATATGTATATATGCACACATGCACACACAAACATATATATATATATATATATATATATATATATATATATATATATATATATATATATATATATATATATATATATATATATATATATATATATACACATATATATATATATATTATCAAAACAATACACATCATATTTTATGTTTTTATTATTGTCTACACTATTTAACTGAATGTAAGTTGAAATGTCATCCCCAGGTCATCTTTCCGGTGGCACTGACATTGTCTTGTTTGTATTTTTTTTAAGTAATTTTAACACAGCATGTACTACACATCCAGACACTGTCCACAAATAATATATCTGTGTTTTTTATGCTGATATTTGTTGTTTTTTAAAACTTATATTGGATATTAACTTCCCTTTAATCCTCATGAATCCCAATTAAAGACTATCCTCTTGGTGGAAATGAATTCTTACTTCTGCCTGATGTTAAATGGGCGTCCCCTCATCCCTCTGGTCATGAGACTATCCAATAGGACCCCAATAGCAATGTTTAAATGTAGCTCAGATATCTGCAATTAATAATTTTTTTAATGATTTCTTAACACATATGACCTGTATTAAGATTATCACTGCGATTATCAAGATGAAAAATCAACAAAAATTTGAATAAAATCAGAAACAATTCGATGTTCTTTCAAACCTTCAAAACGTAAACAGAGAGTCATTTCATTGTGCGTGTCTTTGTGTGTTCTCACAGTCAGAGAGATGATCCTGCACCCCTACGAGACGCAATCCGACAGTTTCTACTTTGTGGACAATAAGCTGGTGATGCACAACAAGGCGGACTACTCGTACAACGGCGGAACGTAGAGGCGGCGTGGTCGGACACATGGATTGGACTGAGGGACCGTCGGACTCTGCTTCTGTTACTGCTTTACATCCAGCAGTCTCTCTCTCCCCTCACTCTCCCTCTCTCTCTCTTTCCCACCCTCCCTAATATCACTCAGAGGTCTTGCTCAAATCAGAACAAAAACCAGCCAGCGAGACAAAAAAAAAAAAACACGTGGACAGATGTGGCCTGTCTGGGGTGCGGAAGCACGAGCGGGTTTGTCCATATTGTCAGAGCCGAAAGAAACAACAAACAGAAAAAAAAAATCAACAGAAACACAAATACAAATGGACCAGCAAGCGTATCAATTTCTTGGGGACTTTAGATGTTTTTAGCCCTCGAAGAGAAAAATAAAACTGCATCTTAAAATAGAAATAGATTTTTTTGTCCTACATGTTAGGGTTTAGGAACATCTAAAAAGAAATATTTATATATATGTATATATATATATATATATACATATATATACATATATATAAAACATGTGTTTTTAGGACTTAAATTACATTCTATGAAAAGAGTCAGATTTGTGATTGAATGTGTGTGTGTTTACTTTTGGCGTGCGTGCGTGTGCGCGTGCGTGTGCGCATGTGTGCGTTTTTTGTTTTGTTTTGTTTTGTTTTGTTTTGTTTTGTTTTGTTTTGTTTTGTTTTGTTTTGTTTTGTTTTGTTTTGTTTTGTTATGATTGTTCGCGTGTCGGCCAGCGTGTCATTTTGCATGATTACTGGTCTGGTACCAATGTGTCGACTCAAACTTTAGTGTTGTTTTCCAGTGTGGTCACCAGGCTCATGAAGACCAGATAGATTTACAAGACCCTGTTAGCACATTTTATATAATAGTGAGGAGTATAAAATGAAACTATTTCCTGCCTCCTTATTTATTTCTCAAGTCGCTGGCTGTGTACGGATAGGATGCGTGGGTTTATTATTGTCCTCGCCCAGTGCAGAACGGCAGAGCCAGCGACCGGGAAACTTGGAAACGTGAGCCGATCAGACGCGACCGTAGACGTACCGTGTCATCTGTGGACCAAGCTACTGTTCCAGCCTCACTGTGGCTGCGTTTAGACTATACGGAACTCGTATGAACTTTTTTTTTTAAGTTGCACTGTCTGTTATCCAGGTTAACGTAAATGTTTGGCTGAATCCTTCGCAGGAGACGACAGCTCGGATGTATTTCGATGTAGTTTAGTCGGAAAAACCTGATGCAAGAAAAAAAAAAAAGTTATTTGAAAGGAGTAGAGATTGTAGCAGAGGCCGTAACTATTCTTTATTTATGTGTGTGTCATTTAATATTTCTGATTCTATGTGTCCTCGTCTCACATCTATCGGTTTTCGTATCATGAATCAAGTTTCTCTTTTATTCTGTCTTCAAACTTCTTGATTTCCATCAGTCTCTGTTTTTACTCTTAAACATTCCAATGAATTTGGACCTGCGTGAGGGCATTAAATACTAAGATCACACTGGATCAATAACCGATCTGCCGCAGGGGTTTAATCCGCACACGCCGGGGCACACGCAGCCTGGCTCAGATCGCATCAGTGTATGATGCATCGGACCAGATGCGCTTCAAGTTCGGTTAAGTAACCCGAGAGGCATTTACCCCATCTCACTGCAAGAGGTTGGCGGATACTTGCCGAACTGCAGTGGAAACGACACAACTGGGCCCGCTGCGTGTTCAGATCCAAACAAACAAAAAAGGATTTATTTAAATTGATACACCCCCTATTGATTCAATCTAAGTTGATCTAAATTATTTCACATGTCTTTGTTTTTTTTTAAGGCGCACACTGGTAAAGGCAAAAGCGCAGTGGTAACGTGGGCAGGGAAGGATTGGATTCAGTGTGAGATTTAAAAAAAATACAACAAAAGTTGAGTTGAATGTTATGTCAAAAAAGTTAATATTGCTATGTAAAAAAAAAAAAGATTTATTTATGACTGATTGTGATGTATTAAAAAAATATTTTAAGCTGATGTAAAGTTTTTGGACCAAAATGTTGGTGTGACTCAACAAAGGAAAGATAAATAAAGATTTATGGGACTTTTTGAAGTATACCCTGACTGTTGATATCAGCTGGGTTGGGTCATTAAAATGAGTGGATCCGCTTTTTCCTAAGATTGAATGCATCACACCTTCACCCAAAGTTAATCAGAATGTGATTATTTTCCTTGATTACAAAAGGGGTTTCAAAGAAGACAGATATAGTACTGACTGCCTCACAGGTCATTCTCACTTGGCAGCCCCTTATCTAGAAGTTATCCTTCAACCAGCCTTCGCCGAGCAACGAGTGCAAACCGTGAGTTAGACGCTGCTATCACATGTTTTACCATCAGCGTCTGAAGACACATTTTACTGTCCCCCCAGGGCGCTATCACACGATACCCGAGATTATATGAAAGGATTATTCAAAGGAGTAATCAGACACTTGTGCAGGGGGAAAAGGGACGATGGGCATGTGCGGGAATATCTCCCGAGCACTTCCTGGTTCTGTCACTACGAAGAGGTTACCAAGGAGGCAGACGAGACCCCGTGTTTATGTAATTATTTATTTATTCATCGATTAATCCAACAATGTGCACGTTAAAGGTAACCCGCCTCCCATGGATGCCCCTCTCTAATCTAATTTTATTATATTATACAAAATTGTGTTCCTGCATTAAAAAAGAAAATGTATACCTTCAAAGGGGGCAAACACTTATCTAATCTCAGAAATGTTAGGCACAGTGGTTAGCTCTTTTTTTTAGCTTTACATAGCTTTACATCTATCAATTAATGTGTTCCAGTGAGCTCAGACAGTTTGTTCAGTTGGTGTCCTGCTGACAGACCTATAACATTCAGGAAAAAGGCCTGTGGGAGACCGTCTACCCCACAGTCCGGGTAGAACCCGTGTTAGCCTGCAGGAGACTGTCCGCACTGCAGCTGCACCGGAGGAAAGACAGCGATTGGCTTTGACATCTGTGATGCACAGAATCTGGTTTTCTCTGGATATCATTAAATCTCAGATTTAACGGAGACGTACATAAAATTGTCATGGTATCAATCGCTCCCACATGCTACACTCAGCACGTTCTGGATCAGACATTTTCAAAGCACATTGACAGGACCAAAACATGTGTTTTGGGCGCAGGAGAACTTTAAGTACAGAGAACATGAATATATATATCAATGCATGTAATTTTCTTTTTTGACAACAAGACCTAACGGCCTAAAAAAAAAGAAAAAAGAAAAATAAGTTAAAGTAACTGATGTAATGAATTCCATTTCTGCTTTTCGTTTTATACGTGGTCACATTGTCGCTGAGAGAACATACAGGTAAGAACACTGTGCTGTATCACTGTATTATTTTTTTCCTGTAAAATAAATGAGCGCAACACATCACATTAAAAATATGCATACATGGAACATTTCCTGACATTTCTTACTGTCCTTAATCAGTTTGCCTGAGGTTTGGTAATTATGTTTTACAAAAGATCGTACGAGAGTCCTTTTAAATATTTTTCTTGTTGACGTTTGCATGTCCTCTCGTTCACCTGGAGGTTAGAAGCTGATTCTGCAGCGTTCAAGTTTTAACTGTTCTTTCCTTTTTTGGAAAACGCAGACCCTCCGGTTCCCCGGCTCAGTTAGTTACCATCTGGCTTCCTGTCATCAGGGTTGTCCGTGTGTTATGTTGGCCCAGTCTGGGAACGTGTGCATGTCAAACATGTAGTATCCCCAAGTGTTGATGGCGATATTGACCGTCACAATCCCGATGATATTCAACATGAATCCTGCTTTTACCTGCAAGAACAACAAGGCCATCAGATATACACATATTATTTAGATACAGTCGCAGATAAAGTATAATGAGACTCAATTTGCACAAAATTCATTGGTCCAACTCAAAATTTAAAATGAGAACATTAAGTGCGCAAACCAAAACTTAAATGTATGACTTTTAGTTGTGTAGGCATTGTCCAAAACAGTGAATGAAAAGCATCCAAAGTGTCCTTCATTTAATCGTTAGATGTGCTTTGCATGAAACGCCAATTAAATTTTTTTTTTTCGCCTTGTATCAAACTCCATCTCCGATATCTACCTTGGGTGAATCATGACAAGGATCAAATGTTTATGACAGTTGCTAATCTGCCATCCGGGTTTAGATCTCAGATTATGTAAGTCTTTAATTTATTATCACTGACTCTATCTTTGTGTTTGGATTCTCAAGCAAACATGTTTTGTGACAAGGGGGATGTGTGTGTCTGTGCATTGTGTGAGTTTTTGTGTGTGTTACAACCTTAAAGTGTCATACACTCATATGTCATGGACTTTGCACTTCAGACCAATTCTGAGCTGGTGTAAATAGCCAGTGGTTAGAAAACCTAAAATGAGCTGTATAACTCGTTCTGTGCAAGGAACTGGCGTAAACACAACCCACTTTCAGACCAGCACATTGTTCAGAGTGACACAAATAAATGGTAGAGAACACAATCCTAACTTCTTGTATTGTTGTGTGTGTGTGTGTTTATGGGTGTGTGAATCTCACCATCTCCATGATGTTGAGTTTACCAAAGGCGAAGGCGATGGCGTTGGGCGGTGTGGCCACGGGCAGCATGAATGCCAGCGAAGCAGCAATGGTACAGGGCAGCATCACGTACAGCGGGTGGATTTTAATAGTTGTAGCCTTGAAGAATACAACTCAGTTAGAAACACCGATGAGATGTGTGTTAACACACACTTATGCGCAAGTTAAGGCTGTGAGGTTGAGGCTAACCATCGAGGCCAGTATGGGCAGGAACAGGGTGGTGGTCGCTGTGTTGCTGAAGCACTCGGTGAACGTTGCCACCAGCAAGCTGAGCAGTGCTGCAATGGCAAATGGAGGGATAGTCTCCAAAGGTGCCAAGGTGGTTCCCAGCCACTTGGACAGACCTGACACCTGGAAGGAGACCAGCAGAGGAACATGTTGTATGTTTGATCTCCTGTGGCATTTTATAAACCACCTGTTTATAAAGGAGCGTGGATGGTTCTGTCATATATGGTGTTTTGGGAGCAATGGTGGGATTGGGTTAGTCTGGCTTCATTTACAGCTCAGCTTGAAACAACAGTTTAAAAATATCTCAAGCTGGTGTGGAGGGACCTTTCAACATCAACATTCAATGTTATATTTGTCAGACACAAAACCTTGACTGACAAAAATGAACACTATAAGCGGGGAAAAAAAAGAGCTCAGCAGAGCCCATGTGGCTTTAAATGGTGTATTCAGAAGCGAAAAATCTAACGATCTTGCAGGGGTAAAAACCAAAGTACTGTAAAGTATATTTATTTAATTTGTAGTTATAAAAACATAATGGAACAAATCCTAAGGATTTATCACTGATAGTGTCCCATCCCATCATCAAGTGCATTTGGCTCAATGCATTACAAGATGTGTCTTTATATTAAAGAAAAAAGAAGTATGTTGGAATCATAAATATGTGTATAGGTAACCAAAAAAATCCCCCTCACCAATTAAAAAAACAAAACCTCCTCTTTTTTTGTTGTGTGTTGTGTAAAATGACGGGAAGAAGTGACATTATGAAATGGTGACCTCGCTGCCAGCAGCCAGAGCGTAACCTCCCCCGAGGAGGAGGATGATGTTCCAAGGCATTCGCTCCTGAACCACCTGCCAGCTCAGCAGAGCGGGAGGACTCCTCACTGCCTTTCCTGTGTAACAAAAAGCAACTTGAAAATCATTAAAACATCGGGTGCTTTGAGATTTTTTTTTTCTCATTATTATTACATTTGATCACTGTTGTTGAGACGGACATTGTACCTGTTTCATCATAGCCATAGCCTCCAAACTTGGGCAACTGAGAGGGGATGGCAAAGAGGGTCAGGCCAACGAAGATAGCTGTGGTGCCATCCGTCACAAACCTGCAGGAAAAATAAAAATGATATTTACCTAATGATTGTTTGTTTTAAAATGTACTCACTCTATTTTTTTTTTCAATAGTTGATATTTTTTGATATTGTTATTGTTGCGCTGCTGCGACGCACAAATTTCCCTTATGGGGGTCAATAAAGTATTTTCTGTCTATCTATCTATTCCTCTGTCTACAGCGCAGTCACAGTGCAGAAGGAGGCAGGGAGAAATTATAAAATGTTGAATAATCAATCCATTGAGTGGAATAAACTTTAATGGAATTTAAAGGGTTAAACTGACAAGTTCTGATTTTAAATCCCATGAAATATTTCAACTATCACACGCAAGGACCCAGGGATGTCATCAAGGCACAAAGTGTGAAGCTAATAAGTTAGCAGCAGGCTAACACACAGTAAATGTGAGTCAAAATTCTTCTTTTTTTCCTTTCGGCCTTTCCCTTTCAGGGGTTGCCACAGCAAATCAGACTCCTCCATCTAATCCTATTCTCTGCGTCCTCCTCTCTCAGACCAACCACCTTCATATCCTCTCTCACTTCGTCCATAAATCTTTTCTTTGGTCTTCCTCTAGACCTCCTGCCTGGCATCTCCCATTCCAGCATCTATCTACAAATATAGTCCCTATCCCTCCTCTGTACATGACCCAACCATCTCAGTCTGGCTTCTCTGACCTTCTCTCCAAAACATCTAGCATGAGCTGTCCCCCTGATGGACTAATTTCTGATCCTATCCATCCTTGTCCTCCAACTTCTTGATCTCCACTCCCTGTAGCCTCACCGTTCCACCCGGGTTCCTCTCATTTACACACATATATTCTGTCTTGCTGCGACTAACCTTCATTCCTCTCCTTTCTAGAGAAAACCTCCACCTCTCAAGATTTTCCTCAAACTGTTCCCTGCTCTCACTGCAGATCACAATATCATCTGCAAACATCGTGGTCCATGGAGATTCCTGTCTAACCTCATCTGTCAGCCTGTCCATCACCACTGCAAACAAGAAGGGGCTCAGCGCTGATCCCTGATGAAGTCCCACCCCCACCTTGAACTTCTCTGTTTCACCTACAGCACACTTCACCACTGTCTCACAACCGGCATACATGTCCTTGACCAGTCTAACATACATCTCTGTTACTCCAGACTTCCTCATACAATACCCGAGTTCTTCTCTCGCCACCCTGTCGTATGCTTTTTCTCAGTCTACAAAAGCACAATGCAGTTCCCTCTGACCTTCTCTGTACTTCTCTATTAGCATTCTCAAAGCGAATACTGCATCTGTGGTACTCTTTCTAGGCATGAAGCCATACTGCTGCTAACAAATACTGACTTCTGCTCTCAGTCTAGTTTCCACTACTCTCTCCCATAACTTCATTGTATGGCTCATCAACTTTATAGTTACTGCAATTCTGCACATCCCCCTTATTCTTAAAAATGGGCACCATCACACTTCTTCTCCACTCTTCAGGCATCTTTTCTTTCTCTAAGATCCTGTTGAATAATATAACCAGAAACTCTACTGCTGCCTCTCCTAGACATTTCCATACCTCCACAAAATAAGAATTTAAATCCAAATAACCCCTGTTCTGACCATCTCTTTGTGACAATGCTTTTTTTCTAGTTTTAAGAGTTACATCTACTTCATTACTAGGTCTACTCAAGCATGTATGAAATGGATGCCAATGTGCGGTCAATGTGCCCTTTGGAAAAACAAACAATACTCGCAAGTCTCATTAGCGAAGTGATGGTTTTGGTCTTCCCATGTCGTTTGTTCAATGTGAGATCAATATGGAAGGACGGTCACTGTAAATGTCCTAGAAATTCTTCAAGGACAAGAAGGAGACACTCACGGTCCCTTCTTATTGAAGAGCACTGTTGCCCAGCCGTCTATGAAGCCCGGCTCCCTGGTGAACCACAGCAGCACCAGCAGGATAAAGACAGTCAGCACCGCTCCCTCGGCGAATTTCATCCTTCCCAGCTTCATGTACTCCGTCTTCATCACCATGTAGGCCTCCCTGTCTCGCTCAGTTTTCATGCCGCAGCCGAAGGACTGCTTCAGGCTGGGGACAGAGGCTGCAGATTAATCGGCGAGTCGGGTGGGAAATCAGAAGTTGATGGAGCGAAAAAGATCGGTTGAAGGCATTTTAAAATTAAATTCCCTCAAAAGATATTAGTGCTATTAATGTGGACGGACAGTTATCAGGCTGAACATAAACCTCACAAACTTATTGATGCTTTCTGCACTTTGATCTGTTTAAACATGGAGTCAAGCACTGCACCGAAGCTGCACCCGCAAATCCTCATTTACTTCATTTAAAACTCTGTTTCTCTGTTTTAAACTCCTATCCATGTTTCTTAACTGTCTAGATGTAAACTGGAATCGTGCATTATCACTGAGTGAAACTTTATTCATCCATTGATTATCTACAACGCTTATCCTGCACTCAGGGTCGCTGGAGCCTGTATGAACTGTAATTGGGAGAGAGGTGGGGTACACCCTTGGACCGGTCGTTATGGCAACTATCAAGGACAAAATAATCAAGCTTGGACTGTTAATACAGTAAAAATTGAAATATGTCCAGCTTTATAATAAGACATTTACAGTTGTAATAAAACAAAAACTATGTAATTCAAAATTAAATTCTGTGTTTGTCTTTGGCCATAAAAATAATTTCCTTATGAATTCAGAAAAATTGTGCTTATTTACTGAGTGGTTTCATTGCAGCAGTGTGTTTGGAAATGATACTGTAAACATAAGGCTTCACACGTAACACCATCTGTAACAATTATGATCTATTTTCCAAATGGAATGATGCAAACACTGTCTTACTTGAAGCCCAAGAACATCACTTGCAGCCAGGCCCAAGAGAAGATCAGCATGAGGATCATGTTTGGGAACGCAAAACCAAACCAGCTGGCAAAGTTGATCAACTCGCCATTCTTTGGGAAGAGACTTCGAGGGAGAAAAAAGGAGACAACATGGTTCAAAAGGTACAGCTGACAGCAGTTGAATCACTTGGGCCAATATCGATGTCTTACTCGTCCATTTGACCCTTGAGAATGAGGTTGGGAGTCGTGCCAGTGAGCGTGGCTGTGCCTCCAATGCTGGCGGCGTAGCAAACACACAGACTCATCCCTTTGGTGAGGAGTTCATATTTTTTCTCCATGGCTTGTCTTTTCGCCTCCTGCAGGGAATCCAGATTCCACTCGTGTTCGTCTGGACGCCAACACATTCAAGTTACGAGTTAAGATAGTTAAAAAGATGGCGTTACTTTTCAACCAGACGCTTTTACTTACACACTTTGTCCTCCTGCTGGGATTGCGGCTGTTTCTCATCTGTCTTGTCCTGCTTCATTGGATTGACCTCCAACTCAAAGCCGCTGTTGTCTTCAGCCGCGGACTGGAAGTCCTTCAGGTCAGCCTGAGCCTCTGTGGCCTTCAGCTGCTGCAGCACGGCCTGGGCGATGGGCAGCATCATAGCCGTGGTGGCCGTGTTGCTGATCCACATCGACAGGAAGGCCGTGACGATCATAAAGCCTATCATTAACCTGTGTAAGAGGACAGCGGGGTCACTCATGATAGCATCATTTACAGTGGATACATTACTGTTGGTTGTGTATTTGTTGGAGTCCTTTGTGATTTGTTCACAGTTTTAAAGAGTCAGTGTGTCATCCTCCCAAAAGATGAATAAAACAATTGTGACAAAATCAATATCCATAACTTCATTTGGTTTGTCCTGAAATTGCAAGTGATGTAAATACTGATATAAATATTGTACATCGTATGCAGATATATGTTTACAATGGAGAAGTTTTGAAGATTTTTGTGTAAAAAAGTTCAGGGCTGCAATTTTCACGGGACGATGAGGTGTAGCAGTGTTTCTTACAGGGAAGGACGAACGCCAACCACCAGCAAAACCCGCAGAGCGATGCGCTTATGGAGGTTCCAGTGTTCCACTGATATGGCCACCAGCAGACCACCAATGAACAGCATGTTGGAGTCTTTCAGATACTGGACACTAACCTGAAACAGATCAGAAGGACGAACCACAGCAGAATAAACCATGTAAATAACCGGCAAGTGGTTTATGAGCTATAAAGGTTAAACATGAGGATCAGCAAGAAGATACATCCAAGTCTATAAAGCTGTAATCCGTCCTTGAAGGAGCTGATAGATGGTTGTATCAAAGTTTTCATTTTACCAGGGTATGTCATCTAACATATTCTGTTGTACTGATCAGTCCTGCTCTCATTGTTTCCTTTATCCTGCCAGACCTTGACCTCAGACCGTCAACAGGGGGGACTAAGCAAAGACACGTGACGCCTCAGTTAGAAAAAAATGAAAGATATTGTGAAAGTTGAATACCAGCGAGGTGGCAGATGCATAAAATATGAATTTGAAAAAAGATTTCTTTGGAACGTCTTTGCTGTTCCTGCTTGAATATTTATAGCTTCGACCCCTCATGCTGACAGTGGAGGAATGTGTGAAGTAAACAGGGTGAATCACATGGATGAGCGTACCGCTCCGGCCTCCATGATGCCCATCATGGGGAAGAGAATGAATGGAAGCAGGGCTGTCACAGCCAGAGGCAGGCACTCCGAACACCAGTACAGAGCCATGAGGATGAGAGTGTAGCCGCATCGTGCCTCCTGTAAACACAGACATACACAGAGGTGAGAGGTCATCTATATGCTGAGATACGCAAAGACGCTTCTTTGATACGGGTCAAACAATCCAACTGGATTTGTAAAATGCAAAAAACGCGCATTGGCAACAAAGAGAGTATCGCAGCTTTCAAACCCTTTTCCTTATCTCTCACTTCTCTTTAAAAGGCAATAAGAATTTACACATGCGGATAGTAGTGACCCTTGCTCATAAAACAATTGTCATGCTCTCGGCTCAGGAGATAACTCTTTATTGGTTCACTCTAAAGCAAAGATATTTTTAAACTACCTAACGTGAAAAAATTTCCACTGCCACGCCGACAAGACTTCGCTCAACTCAGCGGGTCGTGTACTTTGAGAGAGAATGTTGATTTTCCGGTACTTTTCCAAAACTGGGGAGTGAGGGAATCACTCCATGAGTTTAATAAGATACAATGTCTGGAAGCAATCGATATATGTGAACACTTCACATGCATGTACTCGCGATAATGATATATAATGATATATAATGATATATAATGAAAAATCAATCGTTACTGGGGTATAGCTAATGAATAATGACAGTGCACACACCCTATACGCTCGTATCAGGCAAACAGGTAAAATGTTAAGCACCACGATAAAGGTACATTTGAGTTTTGTATGTCTGTGTGCAGGCAAAAGCTTTCACAGACAATACAAAAATGTCATTACTGCAATATTCCAAACTTCATGTGAACATTAGTATCCAAGAGTTTGACATTATTTGATTACATTTTCCAAGAGCGCTCTTCGAAATAAGCAAATTAGCTTTCGTATAGGTGAGTTTCACTGGTGGTCTTTATGCTGACAGAAGCTCTTAGCTGTTAATTGTAAAGGAGGGTTTGAATCTTCTTGGCAGTAAAATGAACACATGTACATCCCAAACCGTCCCATAATGATGGCTTGGTGGATTTTCATCATTATTAATTCATAAATTACTTTTTTCATTCTCACAATGTGCAACATCACAATTGACATGTGTCATTCTCTTTCACTGCATTAAAGATTATTTTATAAATGATTTAAATGAATAAATAAATTACATTTACTGATGATGTAACGTGGGCTGGGGCACTGGGGTTAACTCGTGTCATAATTTCTTGTGATCATGTCAGGAATGTGGCCTGTGTGAGACGCTGGTATCTTTCTTCAGGGTTGAATACTTTTAACTTGAAGTGTTTTGAGTGATGAGGGCAACAGATATTCTATCATCAAAAGCCAAGCTCTCGAGCTAATCCCATCCTTACATAAGGCAAGAGGCCGGGATTAACCCAGACCTGTCATGTGTCAATCACAGGGCCAAACAAGAGAGACACAACTATTCACTACTTCTGCCCCCTGAAGAATCTTGGGCATTTAGGTCACAATACACGCAGATAAATCTTATCCTGGCAAGTGTACGTGGTCAATTTCACGACAATGTTGCCTCCTATTCAAAAGGGCTAACAGTGAGGAGTTTATCTCTATGAACATGGAGAGGGGGGTTGACGCTCCATCCAACAAGTGCAGAGGGTGAAAGGGGTTGTTGACACCTTAAGGTCCCCTGGCTTGGGCTTTTTTAATGACTTGGCTTCGGTCAACTATAAGCTGTTGCGTCGCAACCACGACTGGAGTCTTCAGGGTCATGTGTCAATCTGTCCTGAGACCTGCTAAGTCCTGACCTGAGGAGCCGGTTCTGCTGTGCTGGAGTGTCCATCTCTCCAGTTTCCCCCAGGTCTACAGGTCTGTACGTTCCCCACTACATTGGATGGTGTATAAAAATCTCAGGTCGGAACCTCAGCAAGTATATGAGATTGGAGTGTCAAATATTTTAATATTTATCAAAGATCCTTTCTGGGTTTTTGAAAACAAATGCAATATTTTGTATGACAGTGTGGCCAAAACAGTGTTGTTCCATTTAACGGTGTCTCGAGGCTTTTTCCAAGCAGATTCCTTTGCTTTTCCCCACTATGGAAAAGGCACAGTTATGAAAAACGCAGGATTTGAGTTCGTCCCAATCTCCTTCCATGTGTGCTTGTGGGAATGTTCTGTGCCCGACAACGTAAGGTTCTGACGGCACGAGCTTGTGTTCTACAGCGAGGTGGTTGCAAGTTGCAGCCAAATATCTTGCAATGATTTAATGAGCGATTTTGTGAATAAACCAACATGAGGGCATTGGAAATGCCAAAAAGGGAACACAGTCGAGTGGAGTGACCAATACTTAGTGCTTTATCATGGAAATAACAAACAACCACCACGCAAGCATGGGTCCATGCCAGACAGCCAATTGCCACGCCTGTAGGATACAGGACAAAATGTACATGGGAATACAGACATCACTGACACTTTTAAGGAGTCCAGATTTGCAAAAGAGGATAAGTGAGCAACGCAGTCCTGTCATCCCATCCCATGAAACTCAAAAGATACCCTCGCTTGAGCCTAAGTGCTTCCAGTGTTTGCTCACACTGTTTACTTAGCTGGCTCCTACGATTCCGATGACCGTCGTTGCAACAGAAGAACTAACAAACTGACCAGCATCGCGGCCTTGGTAACAACAACAACAACAATTATAGGGGGGCTCGGAAAATTTGGAGATTGTCCCCAAAGGACGATCGGGATTACACTTATGGGGAGCAGTGACAGCTTGACCCCGAAGGGCGAACCTGGCGCCCTCACTTGTCCCTGCATCTGTAGGTAAAGTCACACACGAGTTGGGGGCAGTCGCCGGAAGGCTTTTACAACGTCGTGTGTGAAGCCGGACGCCGGGTGGAATTGTCTGCTCACTGTAGATTGAACTGATAACAGGAGGTAATCTGTCTTGGGGAGCTACTGTCAGACTCCGCAAGGGACGAGTTCGAAGCGCACCGCAGAGAATATATATTCATACTACTGTTCTTTAATTATATCATGTAACAAGCCCAACTGCCCAGATTAGCTACAATTATAGATACTTTAGCCGAGCCTTTTTGTCAAAATTGTTTCATAAAGTTAAATTCCATCCACAGAGTGACTATACATCACTCTTCATAGGCAAAACCTCATGTAGGATTCTTTCCAACACGAGTGAGAGGCACAAACTCCTGTTGTAGTGTTGAAAAGTGTGTTGGACTGAAATAGAAAATATACCTTTTCTATCATAATAAGAGGAAAATCATTTTTTTCAAACCCATCTTTTGAATCAAAATGGATTTGAGATGATTTTGAACTGCAAAAGAGCTTTTTACGGAAAACCTTACTGTACTGCAATGTCATGTTCACTACATATAACAGAATCTTGAGCTCTCTCTGAATTAGATATTAATCGTGCATTTTTGAAACATATAAATCTGTTTCTGGAGTAAAAACAAAACAAGCACTACAATTGTTTAGACAGCAGCTTTGAAGGTCGACGAGTTCACGGGAAATGGTCATTTGGTACTTCACGCTGTAGTTTTTGCACATGCAACTAGGTCGTGTGCACTTACTATGATGATGAAGTACAATGATATCTGATATCTTGAACTGCAGCCAAACATGCTAATCTTATGATTAAACTTTTGAAACCATCTGGATTAAATGGTGATAGAACATTATTTCCACGTGCAAAAATACTCACCGATGTGGGGATGAGTAGCGGCAGGGGTAGGAGCGCAAGCGGTGTCACAACAATGACAATGTAGTTCTTGTGGTGCCAAAGCCAACTCAGACAACTATGCATGGTTTCCACAGTGAGACGCGCCGCCGCCTGGACCTCGAGTACTCGAATCCCCCCTCTCGGATGGGCGAAACCCTCACAGGTGAAGAAAACAGACCGGTCAGCGTGGAACCACACACCAAGGGCGAGGTGAGTCTGCAGGTGAAGAAAAGCAGAGGTGCGTCCCACAGTGAAACGAAAAGGTGATGGGACGAATGAACTTCAACATACTCTTTATATTTCTCTTGGCATATCAAACATTAACTCAAGAGCTAATCACAATCTTTTCGAGGGATGTGTGGCCATTGGGAAAGAGGGGGAGGTAAAATACAGGGGGTGGGACAGAAACAGTAGGGGTGACAACAATAGACAGGTCTATCCTCTATCACCCATTGGTTTATCAGCTGTCAGGTGAAGCCAAAGGTTGCTGTGCATGTGGCCCATGGACGGGAAAGACACAGCCACTCACAGTCTGCTTCGAGTCGACTATTATTTGTTTGCCGGATCACATATGATCTGGATTCAAGGGTCACCAAGACGCTTCGAGGGGAAACGTGGACTCTCGAGCGCCTTCATTCCCAGTCTTCCCAACTATAGACCTTTTATGCCTGCAAGTGGCAGCAAAGCCAGATTACAAGGATCCCTGTGAAAATAATAGCACTGCAGATTCATCCTGAATTACTCTGTGGCCGATCCTGTCATAAAAAGGGGCCAAAGTACGAGGACGTATGAGCTTTGATTTTCGTGTCTTTTCATTTTTCGTAGTTTGCCATGAAAATCGGGGGGCGGAGGGGCAAAAGTGGCACGACAGCAAATTGCGGTAGTTGTTTGACCACCCGAGGAGTTCATCCAGCTTATTACACATTTCCCTCGCCCTCTCTGCACGCAGTCCTGTCTGCTTTAATGCAGTGAGCTTCCGCGAACTTGTTTAATTCACTCTTAAAATGAAAAGGCATAATAGATGGAGTCTTATTTTTGCCACTGAATTCTAAGGCAAGATATCAAAGAGCTTCAGATCACATTTTCTTTTTGCAAGCTTTGCAGCGTTGGTTTATTTTACAGTAATCCATGTTTGCCGGGATCTGAGACTGGAGACTGTTATGTTATAATCAGCTCTTTTTAAAAAAAAAAAAACCCGATCAGCTGTCTAAGTACAATAAATCGGGAGCTGGGCCTCAGTCGATGCATCCTGCAGAATATTAGAAGGCGATAGCAGTTTAAGAGGGATCATCCTTATTCTCCCCCCCCCCCGCTTGATGACAGCATGGAGGCTGTCCCCTGCTCTGCTTTCATGTTGTTCGGGGCTCCGTCGGCCTTCACCCCCTAGTCGGCGTGGGCTTATTGTTAATTCACACAAAAATATGCTGAAAAAAAGGAGAGAATGTGAAAGTCAGTCAGAAAACGAAAAGGCAAGAGGTTAGCGAGCATATTTTTAATAAATGGGATTTTTTTTCTGATAATCTGACTGATGAGAGGAATATTCTTAACAGCACAAATAGTGGGGGTTGACGGTGGAAATTTCAAGTACTTTTAGAGGTATTACGTACTTGATGCATTGATTTATATAAAGCTCAACCTCACCTAGGAATGTCTAAGCACACAAGTATTCATAAAACTAATAATTTACCAGGAGGGAATATCATGGTCTTAAAAGTTCCAGCAGTTTGAAATTGATCCACATCTTCTGTCCCCTGGACGGGCGAGGTCTAACTTCTGCAACCACCCCTACTTCATTTGTCTTAAATGGATTTGGGGTTTCACTCCAATTTCAAGTTAGAACACTATAATAGAAAATGTCTCATCCGTGCGCAGGCTCCTTTCAAAAACTAAAAACAATGAAGAATGACACCTGCTGGGCACGAGATGGAGACGCCAGCATTTGAATATACTGTAAATTGGATTTTTTTTTTCTAAGGGAATTAGAGCCACAGGAAGCTGTTGTTACTTGGCGGAAACAACTACTTGTAATATCTCCAAATTAGTATTTTTCTTGGACATTTATGGGGCAGAGTCATTGCTGAGAAATGCAAAGGTCGGCACGACGCTGGGTGCCAACATCTGCAGCCACATTGCGAATGAATAAAATGGCGGGTTATCAGAGGGCAAAGCTTTCAACATTTGAACTGACCGTATGGTAACATTATCTGGATTCAAAGAATCAAATCTATAACGGATGTTGGAACAAATTGTAAGCTTACAAATAAAATAAAATAAAATAAAATAAAATAAAATAAAATAAAATAAAATAAAATAAAATAAAATAAAATAAAATAAAATAAAATAAAATGAAACAGATGAAAATAAAACCATCCCTGGTTGTTTAACTGTGTCAAATTCTTATCATAACCTGATCCACTGTTTAGTCATTGATGGCGAAATATGATCAGTTTTGGTCAAAAAAGTAAGTTGTTTTTAGCAAATGCCAGGTATCACTTATTGCCTAATTATCACTTTTTGCCTATATGCAATAAAAAATTTAATGAACTTACTATGAAGTATGACCAGTTTGTGATGACATCAAACTGAGAGTGTGTCCATGCTGCCAGGTAAGACCCCCATCGCCATGACCATCTCAGCCCTCTCAACCCTCGAAACAAAGGGACACACCACGGGAAATGAATCATACTTTTTTTTTTTATTTTCCTCTTCCTTGTTTTAGCCATGCCCCCTGATCTTGGGGGGGGCTGAACTTTATAAAAAAGTTTGTGCTTTTTTTTTCATATATATATATATACAAATGTTATTTTTCTGAAAGCAGAAATCAATATGGGGAAAAGCAAGTGTTCAGGTTGCACAATGTTTGTACAGTCATACCCGCTCCCTCTGGGACCATTTGCTTTGCGGACATGTGTCCATTTCTGCTCTATTTATCCAACACCGGCTGGATTTCGGAGGTTCTGTTAAAACAAAAAAAAAAAAAAAACAATTCAACCAAGGTGCCGCTAGGATATTCATTTTTACAGTCAATCCAAGCACGATTCTATCCCCTGTTTCGGTGTTTCTTTTATAATAAAGAATCTTTATTCAAATAAAGTAGTCCGACGCCAAATCTGACAATTATGGCTTGGTGGGGGATCAAGAGGATTACATTTGTGTTAGACTTTCATGGAACAAAGAGGGCAGAGACAGCAGTTTAATGATTATCACAGATGACCAATCAGAAGAGTGGACGTCCCCGGGTCAGCGGCTTCTAAAAAAAATTTATTGATCGTCCGCACTGGTTGCTGAACCCACACAGGGGGGCCGCAACAACAGATTCTGAGATTTGACATGAAGCCGGTTGTGATCCTGCTGGGCCTCGTCCTGCTGCTGGACGCCGCCTTTGGAGCAGAAGGTAGGTTCCTGCAAAAGTAAAACAATTCAGCGCGGAATTTAGAGATTAGAAGTATTATACCGTCTCAGTGGATGCAAAAAAATAAACAAAATATCAAAGGGGGGGAAAAAAAGACTTGCTTATATTCAACTCATATCAGTCATTTAGTTTTTTAACCTGATACTTTTTTTAGTTTTTACAAGATAATTTTGAATTAAAGTATCAGAAATTATGAATGTCCAAGCTGTATTTTGTGAGTACAAAAAAAGTAGTTATTACTGAATAATACAAATTTTGTCAGAATTATTTCAGTAAGATCCCCTTTGGAATTATCGTGAGCCTCTCGAATGAATAAAACATGGAATAAAAGCAAATTAAAAAATTTGAAAAAAATTGAAACTGTCGACATATATCAAAATTAGATTTTTGCTCATTTATTCTACATCCAGGATGTTTTAATAGGTTTTACATGAGTCTTCACAAGCTGCCACCACTGTATAGAGTTTTTGTTGTATTTGTTGTTTTCTGTTTTGAGATGCACGGTTAAAGCGCTGGGCGAGTGAAAAGTACTGCAGCATAAATACACAAAAACTGACTTTTCACAGAGACCTGCGTGAATCGCTGCGGCGCCTTCGACCCGCTGAGGAAATGTCAGTGTGATTCCATGTGTGTGTACTATGGAAGCTGCTGCGGAGACTATGATCAAATCTGCCCCAAGAAGAGTCAGTGTCATTGATTTCTCTGATTGATTGATTCCTCTTTTTTTTTTTTTATCTTATGCTCATTCACTCTGACGCAACAGTTCACCTCTTTCACCCACAGTCGCTCGGGGCGACACCTTTGCCGAAACAGAAGACGAAACAACACCTGTGACTGATTTGTACGCGATCAACACTACGGTCGCACCGGATTCTGAAGCAGTCACAGAAACCCCATATGACACGCCGACGGCTACCATGCTGGCCCCCAGCCTGCATGATGACCTTGACGCAGCAGCGTGCAGCGGTCGCCCTTTCGATGCTTTTCTGCAGCTGAAAAACGGGTCCACATACGCATTCAGAGGTGCACGGACGCATGCAGTAGGATTTTTTTAATCTTGTACAGGAAAATCCCTTTGGGGAAACAGCGCGGCCAATTTACATGACTTATCCTGTCTCATTATTAGAGACAGCACTGATTCTGCAAGAGTGATAACTTGATTTTTTCCCCCCCAGGGAAGTATTTCTTTGAGTTGGATGACACGGAGGTGCTCCCTGGTTACCCTAAACTCATCGAGGATGTGTGGGGCATCCCTGGGCCCATCGATGCTGCATTTACACGAATCAACTGCCAGGGGAAATCCTATATATTTAAGGTAGCCATTCTGCTCTACCCTAAGAGTCTGAGAGCCCTGAACATTGTCAGGAATCTTACACTTGACTCTTCATTTGACTTTTTTTTTTTCTCTACAATGACGGGAAAGTAAATGCGGTAGACTTGTAAGAAATGTCCTCAGAATGACCACAAAACCTGGAAACTTTTCCAAGTGGGAAGTGAATATTGTTATTCGGTCTCAGGGAAACATGTACTGGAGATTTGATGGCGATGTCATGGACGAGGACTATCCACGGAATATTTCAAACGGTTTTGACAACATACCGGATGACGTGGACGCAGCTTTTGCCATACCAGCACCGAGTCACCGCAGCAGAGAAAAAGCTTACTTTTTTAAAGGTAACTTATTTTTTCCGGTAATATGTCATATTTCTTATTCTCAGGCTGCTGACAATTGCAGAGTGAAAACTGCAGAATTGCAGTATTTGGTTTAACCTTTTTTTCTTTACAAATGAACAGCATAATAATTAATATTTTAACATGACATTAAAATGTCTAATATTCATCATTGTCGCATTAACTTGCAGCAACAATGAAAAAAAATCATAATGCCTTCTAAAGCATTTTTTTTTCACTTGACACTGTTGTCATCAGCTGCCTTTTACAATCTACATTTCCTACAACACTTCATTCGTTCATTATCCATACCACTGATCCTGCACTCTGGGCTGCGGTGGTGCTGGAGTCACCCTCACATTCAAACATCTGGGTAATTTATGGTCTCTCGAGACACCACAAAAGGATTTTGGACAAGGAGAGAACATACAAACTCAAGAAAGGCCCCCTGTTGAAATCCCACCAGAGACCTTCTTGCTGTGAGGCTGAAGTGCTAACCATCCATGATTTCAGGCATGATTGTTTGCATCACTGACACCTGCCCTTAGACCTACATTACAACAAAAAGGCAAATTTCTTTATTTGTTATTTCTGCAGGGGACAAGTATTACCAGTATGAGTTCCGGCACCAACCCACCCACGAGGAGTGTGTACACATAAGCATGTCCTCACCCTCCTTGTTGTTCAGGCAATACACCAACCTCTTCTGTGACCAGACATGGGAGGATATTTTCATGGAGCTCTTTGGGGGTTCTGGTAAGGGCCCAAATTTTTGGGGGTGCTCTTCATGTTTCACTCTTGGCACCTCATCCCTCCGAATACATTTTCTCCCTTTCTACCCCTTTCGTGCATCAGTAACCTCTCATCGGATGGGTCCTCGTCTCATCAGCAGGGACTGGGGGGGCATCACCCCCCCTGTGGACGCCACCGTGGTGGGACAGGTCCATATGAGCCCCAAGCCCACACAGTCCCCCTCTCTGGCAGCGAGGAGGAAGACCAGTAAGAAGAGGAGGCCCAGCAAAGGGAAGAAAGGGAGGAAGAGTCGCCACTTAATAATTGATGATTTGTGGGATTTGTATGATTTGCTTGATTTCACCGACGACAACGACTACAGCGATTATACCGACCACAGCTACATCCCTCAGCAGAGCCAGATGCAGACCCACAGTAGCACGCCAGTTCAAAATGTGTACTTTTTCCAGAAAGGTATGGACTACTGCAGGAGTTTTCTTTCACACAGTATGAATAATGACAACCCCCATATCACTGCTTTCTTTACATTTTCACTCTCCCCTCACAGATAAATACTTCAGGGCTGATTTACAGACAAAACGCGTGGCCTATGCCAACCCTCCTTACCCACGATCCATCGCGAAGTACTGGCTTGGCTGCAAGAATGAAGAAACCCCTGATGCACTGGGGAAGGAGAAAAAATAGGCAGCACTGTTTGGAGTAAAAGAAAGTTCAAAAGAAAGTTGCTCCAAAGGTTGTTTTTACTACACTTTTTGTGCCGTGGCCTCGGCCTATTTGTCTACCCATGCAGCCTTTCGCTTCCAGGGCTCATACTGATTGTTTATCTCGTGATAAAAAGAAAATATATGTGCATCTGCTTTTCTATTGGTAACAGAAACCAGCCCACGCACACACACACCCACACACACACAGGTCTAATATCAGTTGCCATTCATGGAGTTATAGTGACACTTACAAGTTAGAATTCAGTGCTTTAGAATTTCTCTTTTGATTTTGAAGAGCACAATTTCAATTTGATCCCCTGAGCTCTGTCTCGACTTCTTTATACGCCTTTGCTTCTTCTACCTGCTCTAGCCTCCACTTTCTTCAAAGGTATTTTTTGCATTTTAAAATTCTTGTATCCAGTGTAATACAAATAAAAAGAATAACAACTGATAAAGATCCAATTCATACTCGTGTCTTTTTTATCTCTTCATTTTTGAAAAAACGAAAAGGAAAAGGCACCGCTGGGATTCGAACCCAGGATCTCCTGTTTACTAGACAGGCGCTTTAACCAACTAAGCCACGGCGCCGTGTGGTGGCGGGAGGGTCAGCAGGCTTTATCAAGATTTACAAGGCGACGTAGTTCTGCATAAAAGTCTTTATTTGCAATTCAGTTCCTCACAAAATATTGATATAAATACACGATTATTGATATAAATAGACGATTAGTCCTATGCCGATTCCCATAAATGCTCTATCATTCCCGTCTTTGTTTGTTTTTATTTCAATCCCTGGCAAGCCTCAGTCAACTCAGGAGATACTCGACCATCGCCGCGGGAATTTCTAGATCGGACAGGTTGAAGTCTTCCAGATCGTTAAACTCCAAGCCGGACACGTCTCCCGACGGATCACCGGTACCGGGGACGACCCGGGGGTTTTGCCAAGACCGAGTCCACTCCCACGGCGGCGGAGGAGCCGATGCGACGCGGGCTCTCCGTGCGCAGCGGGACTCCCGAGCGTCACCCACGAAAGCCCGGAAATCCTCCGTGAAGCCCCGATCGCGGCAGCCGCCGGGTGGAAACACTTGCCAGTAGCGTCCGTTGAAGTCCTTTGGTCTCCGCGGGTCCGCCGGGGGACCGCGCGGGGGCCAAGGTGCAGCCCGATCCGCGGTCACGGGAGTCGTGGGCGCGGGCGCGGGCAGGGAAGCGGAGAGCCTCGTGGACTGCGGTAAATTCGGCGCGGGGTACCCGGGCAGGGAGGGGTGGCACGGCGTGAGAGGCAAAGCCTGGGCCGATCTGTGGAACGCCAGACTGGAGGAGTGCGTGGAGTGGAGTGGATCATCTGAGGAGACCATCTGGACCTCCTTGGCTGCTTTCTTGCTCTTGAAGTAACGCGCGCGTCGATTTTGAAACCAGACCTGCGTGGAGTGGAGTGTGTGTGTGTGTGGGGGGGGGTAAGTTAGACTGTGCAACATCTGGGGGGCAACATCTAGAAGAGGAGATGCCATACCTGGATTTTAGCCTCCGGAAGTCCGGTTAAAGAGGCGAGAGACTCCTTGATTTTACTATCCGGGTACTGCGTGACAGAGAACGCCCGCTCCAGCTCGCCCAGCTGCGCCTTGCTGAAAGTAGTGCGCTTCCGGCGGCGGTTGATAGCATCCCTGTGCCCTGCGAGGGGGAAGGAGGAGAAGAAAACCTCTAGCTTTAACTCCATTTGAAATCACAAATACCCCCCCCCCCACCAGAAAAAAAAAATCAGTTCTAAGTTCTACCCCGTGAGCTCTCACCCGTGCCGTCCCGGTTCCGGTTCCGGTCTGAGCAGCCGGGCGCCCAGTACTGGTCCGCGTAAAACGCATCCATCTCTCTTGTATTGTGTGTGTGTGTGTGTGTGGGGGGGGGGGGGGGGGAAACACCCCGGGGGGGGGGGGGGGCACCACACCAAACCCCCCCCCCCCGGGGGGTTTTTTTCTGAAGAAAAAAAAAACCCCCCCCCCCCCCCCCCCCCCC
>CAAKHD010004523.1:75586-120635 GCA_901007705.1 Fistularia tabacaria
TTTTTTTTTTTTCTTTTTTTTTATTCAATTGCAATGTGGTAAAGGAAGAAAGCACCATTATGATTAGATCTGCTCCTCATAAGAGATTATTTTATCACCTTTTGTTTGATAATTACAGTTGGATGGACAAAGTGACTCTACAGTTGCACAACTTTCACTTAACAAGTAAAGGATTCCTTATCAAGAAATATTGCATAATCTCTTATCTCATTCTTAATTCACGTTTAACTTCGAAGTAAAATGTTGATTTTCAGTGAACTCAGAAAGTAAAACCATGATGCATCACTTGGAAAAAAAACAAATGTTAAAACATTACAAACAACAACAGGTAGAGGGATTTGGATTTACATTTGTTGTACTTTGTACAGACTTTCTGTGAGTGTTGTTGAGCATATTTCTAACGTTAGCAGGGTCAGGACCTGAAAACTGAAATGTGAAATGTGTATACTAGTCAGAGGTATCACATAGGCCGTGTTTTCTTATCTCTGTGTTTGTTTTTGCTGCGTCCCTATTCAGGTAATGCAGCCGTAGTGAAGCCCTCCGAGGTCTGTGTTCACACTGCAAAGGTCATGGAGGAACTGCTGCCTTTGTACATTGATAAAGTAAGAATGTGCCATCTAATATCAGAAGATTACATTGATATCTCAAGATTTAACTGCGCCTAGTTATTCTCTGAAGGAGCTACTGCCAGCCTGCCAAAAAATTACATTCATCTGATTTTCATTATTTATATAGTGACCATTCTAACTACCCTCATCCAATATGGAAAATACTGAGGAACTAATCAATCATTATAATATTATATTTGTCCTCATTGCTTTTCCGCTGGCCCGATATGTGGGATTTTCTATTCCTTGTGCTTACATTAAATATGTGCTTTGTTATTCTTGTCGAAATCTTCTTATTGTGGCAACTCCCCCCAAAAAACAATAAGACAGAAGCTCCAAATAAAGCCCAAAATGAACATTCATTAGGTCAAGAAATCAGCTAAATGTACGCAAAAATGTGGTGAATGAATGTCCAGCAAATTACAAAAAAACAAACTATAAATGACATCATGGGTAATCCATTGTTTAAAAATGATCAGAAGAAACAAACTCTTGCTGTAATTGTCATAAAAAACAGAAATGATAATTTCCACTCTGTCCAGTCATGTCAAATGCATATGTTTTTAACCTTGCCAGGAGCTCTATCCAGTAGTGACTGGAGGCGTGCAAGAAACACAGGAACTGCTACGCCAGAGGTTTGATCACATCTTCTACACTGGCAGCAGCGCGGTGGGCAAGCTCATCATGGAGGCTGCTGCCAAACGCCTGACACCCGTCACCCTGGAGCTGGGAGGAAAGAGCCCCTGCTACATTGATGAAAAGTGTGACATTAGCATAGCCTGCAGGTAAATGCCAAGTTCAAAATACTTTGCTGATTATTTTTGTAAACAATAATGATTGTCATAGAATCCTTAAGCTTTGTTTTAATACAAATAAAACACTTTGCATGGAGCCCTGTGTGTTTGGCATTCACCTTTCCATGTCTTTCCAGGCGCATCACCTGGGGAAAGTACACCAACTGTGGTCAGACCTGCATTGCCCCGGACTACATCCTGTGTGACCCCTGCATCCAGGATCGGGTTATTGAAGAGATCGAGAAGTCTATTAAGGTGCAGATGACCCAACATGACATGACATGATCTTTGAAGAACTGTCTTTAAAACCAGGTACAGAAGCCCAGATGGGCAAGATAGTTTTTGTTTTTTAGGCTATTTTTTTTCTCTTTCTATTGTTGCTGATGTGAGAGGCACCTCAGGCATAGAAAGGTCTTTTTTTTTATTGCAAGCCAAAGTCAAATTATTTCTAATTATATTTATTAGTAAGGTTCAACCTTAGTTCTGTTTACCCAGGATTAACACTGATCTGCAGGTTCATGTAAGGTTATGGCAGCAGTTTTTCCCTTATTTTTGGCAGCTGTGCTGATTCTGTCCCCTTAGCAAATAATTCAATCTGTTGCTATCATGTTGACATTATGTTTTTGCACGATTCTCTTGCAAAAGGCGGCTGTAGAAAAAATATAAAGACACAGAACCCTCTACTTCCATATTCATATCTCCTGACATGTTAGAGCATCTTCACTCAACCAACTCACTGTTCTGTAGACCATGGAGAGCCCATAGAGCAGCCATGCAGGCATAGAGAGATTAGACAAGCTCTATACAGAAAGAACCCATGCAGTAGGGCACTGAGAAATTAGAAGTCACCCTGATGAGAGAACTTAAACGCAGAAGAAAACGTATGCCCCCTTGTGGCTGAAATAATATTACAACTATATAAACAAAACTCAGCCAAATTAGGCTGCTGTCTTTCAGCAGCATTACAAACTCTGACAGCCAAAATAAAATAACACAAAGAGTAGTCAATCAACAAAAAAGAAATTTAGATTTTACTTTGTTCTAAAGGTAAATGGAGACAGCGACTACAAAACAACATTTGTAACAGACAGGGCACATTCTTTCTTACTCTTCATAGGTAATATACTGCGATGTATGTTAAGGTTGTACTTTGTTTATAATTGCAGTGCATTAGTTACTATTGTGACGCTATTTCTTCTGACAGGAGTTCTACACCGAAAACCCACAGGCCTGCCCAGACTACGGACGCATTATCAACCAGAGCCACTTCAAGAGGATAATGACTTTGTTGGAAGACAGCTCAATTGCCTTGGGAGGAGACAACAATGAGTCAGACTGTTACATAGGTAATACCTGTCACAAATATGTTTTCAAATAGATATGATGATATGATTACATAGCTGCTAATGATAACCAACAGAAGTAATTAAAATAGTCAGTGAATGAGAAATCTCATCAAGCGTGTCTCTACTGCGCTCAGCCCCCACAGTTTTAAGGGATGTAAAGCCACAAGCGAAGGTGATGCAGCAAGAGATATTTGGACCAGTGCTTCCCATTTTGCCAGTCAGCGGTCTGGATGAAGCCATCAAGTTTATCAATGAGGGAGAGAAACCGCTTGCTCTCTACGTCTTCACTCCAGATGACAAGGTATCTCAACTTCAGCACGCTTGGAAAATCCTGAGAGGTACAAACACTTTTGACCCTGCTATTTCTGTTCTCTTTCTGAAGGTGATAGAGAGAATGGTAGATGAGACGTCCAGCGGAGGACTCCTTGCCAACGACTGTCTTGTCCACTACTCTGTCAGCTCTCTGCCCTTCGGAGGAGTGGGTGAGGGCCCACAGCCTGTTTTTCCCTAAAGAATTGTAGCACAAACAAGAGACGCTCACCAACTTTTAGCTGATCTCTGAACTCCTGTTTATATTCAGCTATTCAGTGCCACGTTTAATGACGAGCAGAATCCCTGAGGGGATAGACTGCAAAATACGTAAAGGGTTTACGTACCCAACCAATGGTAATGGAAAGAGTCTTACTAAGAAATTTTCATGACTTCCATACTACTGCTTGAGGGGATTTTCCCTGTTTTATGTCATCAATTACAAATTATATTTGGAGATCACTGATCCACTTCCAAAACTCGGGGTAACATTGCAGACTGGTTTCTTTTGAGCTTCTGCTTGTGTGCTTGGTTATCAAAAATCTGCAAACTTGTCAGAAATCATTAATTGTAATTCAAGTATATCCAGTAATTTGACACTTCAGAGTGTCACATATCAGAGTTCAGAAATGTGATATAATACATTGTTTTTTTGTTTCACAACTTGTAATACACAATTTTAGCATATGAATTTAGAAACCAAGTCACGGTAATATGATTATATTTCCAATGGGTAACACAATACATTTGCAATATATTGTTTGACCACCATCAGGAAAAAAAGAACATGCATTAACATGTTTAAGAATGATTAAGATTGCTACAAATTAGAATACAATTCTCTAAAATTCATTAGGGATTTTGCACTATTTTCTGGATGTGCTGAATCCAGAAGCCTCAATGATCTCAGTCTGTACTTGAAACACTAAAGAAAAGTACCGAAAAGCTCAATTATGGTGTATCTGACATTTTTATTTTTTATACCTGAGCTGATATTTTGATTTATTTCAATATCAAGGGGTAGTTTTAAGGAGAAAGTGAAAGTGAACTAAACCAAATGGTCATTGCATGAAAAACGCGAGCAAAATTAGAGCCATCAAATCACCTGTTTTATTGTCCCTCCACCCTTCAGGAAACAGCGGGATGGGCTGCTATCACGGCAAATTCAGCTTTGACCAGCTGAGCCACCTGCGTAGTTGCCTGATCAAAAAGCTGAATATGGAGGGGATGAACAGCATGAGGTACCCGCCTCACACACCCAAGAAGCTTGGCTGGGCGCGATTTTTCATCCTGAAGAACATAGACCTGGGCTGGATAGGCCGCATGATGCTGCTGGCCATCTTGGCTGTTGTGGTTGCTGCCGCGCTGAAGGTGAGTTGCAGAGAGGCTAAGCAAAGCAAAATTCAAACTCTGTGAAGGCTGATGCCTCACAGTTTTCCAGGGCATAGCTTAGTTGGAGAGTCAGAAAACGTACAGTACTGGTTCAGGTTGTCACTCTGCCTGTTGGTTAGATACCCTTAGCACAACACTTCAGTGACATCCAGAGGAAATCTGACATTCAAGGAGTCTCAACTGGAACAAAATATTTGTAGGCAGGCATGTGACTTCATCAAACTCATTTGTCACAACAAGTATCAATAAAATTAGCTCAGTTTGTTTGATCTATTTTAATTTTGCTTTAATGTTCATTTAGAATGTTCAGTAAAACACACATACGGTGCTCGACGTCATTGCGATTAACAAAACAGCTCAAATTACGCGAAGCTTGAATACACAGCACAGGTCCAATGAATTCATTAAGCAGCTGCAGATTTCAAAAAAAGGCACATTCAGATAAATTTAGTGAATTTTATAATGGAGAAATTGACTGGCAACCAGTCCAGTGTGTACCCCGCCTCTCGCCTGATGACAGCTGGGATAGGATCCAGCATCCCCCGCAACCCTGAGTAATATAAGCGGCAGGCGATGGATGGATGGATATACATTTCTTTGTCCTGTTTGCAAAGATCGGTAGCAGTTGGCAATCTTTTGTGCACAAATATGTCAGCATCTGTCCTATATATTTAGAAAACATTAAGGTTTCCATTACCATCATTGTTGTGTGTTCTTCTCTTTGATTGGACAATGGAAGCCTCTGATTATTTTCACTATTATTTTCACTGTTCTTTGTTACTTTTTAGTTTAGTTTATTATTTCAAAAGTATCAGTCAATGCCAATTTGATCATCTGATTACATTTTTAGGGTCCTTGGCTTTGTAGTCTATCTTTGATATATTTTTTTAAATGATATTTTTTCAGTTCCCCCCTCTTGCAGTTGACTCCAGTGTGAGCACTCTTTGAAACATTACTCCATGGCTCAACTAGGGGGCCCCCTGCACCAGCAGAGATGAGAGGGGATGCATATAGACTGGCCTCTTAACATGATGATGATTTCTTCTCTTTCAGAAATATCTGCATTAAGGACATAGCAGTTCTTTCCTCAGTTGGCAGTTTGTGGCCTTTTACCCTCAGACCAGAGAAAATCTCTCACTGATAACATTTCTTCATGGACAAGACGAGAACTTGCACAGGCCCTTCACTGTTTGACTGTGACAGTGAATGTTTAGTGTCATTGAGCATTTCAATACAACAGTGTCTCACAGAGCATCCCGTTTTCAGGAGAGAAAGGAATCCCCCTCTAAGGTTCTTATACTCCTCTGCATTTCAATAAACACTATTTCACCTTGTTAGCTCAAGTTTGCACACTTTTAATTTTTTTTTTAAACACCTGTAATGATTTTAGATTTTAAATGAAGGAGCAACAAGCATCAAGGTTATATATGTAGAAATAAATGCTCACTCAAAGTTCGCAAAAATTAAGTTTTGCAAAATGTACGAAGCCAGATGTTTTTTTCAGTTTTGCTACAATGTGTTTTTTAATTGTGAAGGAATCTCCCGAAATTACCTTTCGAGTCCATTACTTTTCAGTGCTGGATCGGACACCCAGTGTAACCAGCAGCTGCTTATGTGTGTTTTAATCTGAGAGATTAAGACAGAAACACGACCAGTTTGTGACTTGAGGGTGGAGTTGTGTGTCTGATTCTTCCGTTGTTTCCTGTGACTTCGGCCTTTTGAGTCAAAAAGGATCATGTGAAGGGTTTGTTATTTGTACTTCCCCAAAGCACTGGCTGGCTGTCGCACATTCCAGCAGCATTTGTAGTTGCTGAGTGTGTTTTTAATCTCATATGTACTAAATGTTAGGGATTAGACATAAATGATACACTTAATAATGAATGTTCAAATAAATCAATATGCAAATGCTTCAGTGTTTTCAGTTTTTTATTTCATATTTGCATCCTATTGATAGTTTATTTCTTCAAATTTACGTCTTCTCTTCTGTAATCTAAGTTGTAAATTCACAAGCTGAATCAACCAGTAAGAATGTTATAATACACCAAGAAATGGGCAAAAACATGTAAGCCATGTAAGAAATTGGATGCACAACATGAATGTTGTAACATTGATCAACTTATGTTTGTAATGATGAAATTGTTTAAAACATATATCAGAATATATTGTATGCTTTCAAAGAATTGATTGATCCAAATTCAGTGACATTGACCATTTTCACAATGTGTTAATACATTTATTTTTGCCTCTGAATTTGCAGCATGAAAGAAAAATGCTTCTTACGTGTAATATATTTCTGGCGAGTAAATACTTTTTCCTCCTCCATTCCACAAATTCACCTAAGTGTTCTAAAAATTGGAAGACTACACTAGGTAGATACAAAATTTTAAAATTGTTTTTTTCCATTTTGGCTAAATAATCTTTTAGATTCTTATTTTACAATCGCGACTGATGACGGTGACATGGTTGAATTGACCTCGAGGACACGACCTTTGACCTCACAGTACCTGATTCTACCAGCAGGTGTCATTCTTTCCTCGCTCACACCTGCAAGGTGGAGGCATCTGCTCAGGTTTCTCCTTCCCCTGTTTTCCAAGCACATCTCTGAAAGACTCCCATGACCCCCTCCCCTCCTCCTGCCCTCCTCCAGCGCTCCTCAAGCCAGAATGTGAGGGCAGCAGAAGGCAGTCAATCAAGATTTTCTCTTCTTTTTGTCACCATGGATTTTTCTCTCTACCTCCCGATTTTGCTGTCTGTCCTCTGCCCATGCACAGGTATGACACACTCACACATGCATGCAAACATTCTCAAGCACATCATTCGCACAACTGAACCGCAAGAAAAACGCACTTTGGTTTGGATGTGTTGACCGCTATCAGGTTTATTGAATATTTCTGAATTTGAATTTGAATTTGCATTAAGAAACACATAATCATGGCTTACTTAAAAGGACTACATTACTGACTTTGACAGGGCAGTTGAGTTGTTGAGCACAAAAAAGAAACTCCTGCGACACAGATATTCTTTCCTTGAAACAGTTCCTTAATTTTTGTTTTAAAATGATCAAAAACGTAAAAAAACAAATCCCTGATTTTGTGGTAGAACGGGATAACACACATTTCTGGCAGATTTGTTTTTTACGGAGCTGCTTGGCCATACACTCTACGATGTATGTCTATATCCCCTTATTATCTAAAGAGAACAAAAAATATCAAATAATATAAAACTGTAAATTCTTGGTGAAGTGACTTTTTTCTGCTTCTCAGTTGGGCCCAGGTGGATGGCGCAAAGCCAACCTCCACCTGTGCATTGTTCTCAGCTGGTGAGAACTATTATCTCCTTTCAAAGCACAGCATTGTGGGAGGCAGCGGGGTTAATCTGTGCTCCTATATTGGTTAAATAGTTCTCTATAGCGCCTTTCATTCCCAGCAGAGTCAGACAGTAGAGGGTCATTCACATCAGCAATACAATACATGGCAAACACAAACTAAATGACTTCATCAGCACCTGTTGGATGGACATGTTTAATGCAGTGCTGAGGCAGCTGAAGAGTCAGACAAATGTTTTGTGAACCCACCATCCACTTTCAGCCCGAGTCTAATCAGCACTACCGCTCCTTCACACCGCACAACTCCACCACACCTTCGCCTCTAGATCATCAAAAATCAGTTAAGCTGGAGGAAAAAGGGGGAACCAAAGACAAATGGAAAAAAATCTCAATAAGGGTGCTGACTTTTTCGAAGCTGAGCTTTAATTGAACAACATCACTTGTTGGCTTGAGGAAAAGTGGAAGATCAGTTTCACACCCAAACCGCAGACACTGATTTTTCCACAACCAACCAGCTAATTCATCTGTAAAATAAAAAAACAAGAGTCCACCCGTGATTGTCAAATCAGGAGATGACACAAGAGGAATCCAGGCTAGATGAGCCGGGATTGGGTCATTTTAACTTTTATTTCTGGAAATGTAGCTTCCGTAGCGAACTTTGATGACAGTGATTAATGTGACAGCTGTCAGTGAACTGGATAATGATTGGCTGCAGTTCTAGCAATGGTTTCCATCACATTTTCATTATGAATAAGAAGTCCATTAGTGAGTCTTTATGGGTTATTTAGTTATTATCAGCCTGTCTTAATGATGAAATATGTCTGTAAAACCAGGCAATTTAGGGACAGGATTTGTCATCTGAGAATTAAGGATTTTCTGGTGTGAGTCTTGCCCTGTCCGGCCTGTCAGAGGTCAGAAGCAGAGAAGCAACACGCTCGCTGAGCAGCCGTTGAATCTGCTGACTGAGAAGAAAAAACACACTTGAGGCAAGTGGAGCGTGAGTGTGGGAATTAATCCTCTTTCATTAACCGGAGAGGAGTGGCAGCTTGTGGGGAATGTAGGGGAAGCGTCATCGAAAAGGAATATACTGTATGTCACTGTCATGTTTTGTGTGTGTGTGTGAGTGTCTTTGAACTGAGCGCTCTTCTCCCTGTCTGCAGCCCAATGGTGTTATCAGAGCCAGTACTCCTGCGATGACACATGCAGAGGTAACACCAATTGAAAATGAATAAATAAATAAAGACATAAACAAAAAAAACAAACACAGAAATAAATTAATTAATTATGTGAATCTTGAAAAAAAAAAGTTATTTCAGCCATTTGACCTTTTTTTCAAATTTGCTCCTGGATGGATTTATGACAGTCAAGCGTAAAAAAGAAGTTTGTTAGTTTTACCTTTTTATAACATTGTTTTTTAAATTCATGGTTTACATTTATTATCCCCTAAAATAATTCCACTCATTGAACTAATACACTGAGATTAAACTATTATAACCAAGTTAGAGCATTGTACACTTCCTCTTGTGACAGGTAAACTAAGCTTCCTGTATGAAATTTGTTTCCTTATTCACGTTCCTGAGAGACACAGATGTCTGGGAGTACAAAATAACAGTATCCACCGATATTTCAGTCAAATATGTAAACTCATAGATGACTTCATGAATTCAGAAACAACAAGGAGAATTTGTCAATTGAAATTAATATGCATTTCTTTTCCCTGCAAGATCCCACCCGCTGGGCAGCTCAGTTCCCCAGCTGCGGGGGATTACGGCAGTCACCAATCAACATTATCACCAGAAAAGTGCACGTCAACAGCGCCTTGCCACCGTTCGACTTCATCGGCCACAACAGCAGAATCAACATTACAGTGGAAAACAAAGGGCACTCCGGTAAATGAAGCAGAACCAGACACCGCTCCGGATCACCTGGGGTTTTACCTCAAACTCTGTTTGTGTGTGTGTGTGTGTGTGTGTGTGTGTGTGTGTGTGTGTGTGTGCGCATGCCCCCCTATGCAGCTCATTTCAATTTGCCAGAGTCTGTCCGGCTGACCGGAGGGGCTCTGCCTGGTCAGTACAGAGCAGCCCAGTTCCACTTCCACTGGGGTGGCAACGGGAGGCCGGGATCTGAACACACCATTGATGGGGAGAGATTCCCCATGGAGGTACGACACCAGACATGACTCCCAAATAATGACTGAAGGGGAGGAATCAGATTAAAATAACTGTTTAAAGCCATATTATTATCATTATTACAATTATTATGTGGCTATGATGGGAAGGAATAGCCTCCACATTCTGGGTGTGGGAAACCACACGCGACTGGGAGTTCCAGAATCTGACCCCCGAGCGAGAGAAATAAAGATAACTAACACACTTCCGCAGCAGTTTTATTTCGATTATCATGTTTATCGTCTTCACGATTAAAATAATTTTGAAATCGATCAAGTGCATTTGCGAAGAAATGAATATTTCGAGCTCTTTGCTGTAGTCACCACCATATAAATGGGCTTTCAAATAAAGAGAGAAAGGAAATGCCAGGAATTTCCATGCTGCTATTTAGGATTTTGTTGTTTTTTTTTGTCCCGGGGAATCCATACCCTTCTTTTGGGAATCTATGCTGAGGGTGCACATTTCAAATGAAAAGGCCAAATCCAGGCCGGCATCTTGTTTACATTGGCCCACGGGAGCCTGCGTAGGACTGGATTTGCCATATAGATTTTAAAACAGCTGAACACACGTCTTATAGGGACGACACACCCCTGAATCCGTCCAATTACATTTTAATGTCTATGAACACTTCACACTTGAATGTGTATTTTCCATTATAAGGCCTCTTAATAATTTCAGCCAACAAAAACAAAGAATCAGTCAAACTAAAGGACAGTTGTCTGCTTTATTGTGAATTAAATGTTGTCTCCCATTGACTCCCGGCCCTTAAAGTGGAACCTTGATGCTGGTGCGTCGGGTATAAAGTCCTAACAATCTGAATCTGCGTAAAGCTAAAAAGCATGATTGTTGATAAGCACTCAGTGTTTCACGCCTCTCATTACGAATTAATTAATAATTCAGTAGAAATCTTCGGAACTCCATCGTTCAATCCCTTTCCTCTCTCTGTCCAGCTGCACATCGTCCACATCAAGGAGCCGTACGGCTCTCTGGCAGAGGCGGAACACGACATGGCAGGTATAGCTCTGCTGGCCTTCCTCTTCGAGGTACTGCATGGGCTATATTCACCACTTCACTTCCATTAAGTCAATTATGAACGGTTAATTCGGTTGATAAAAACACCGCTGGTGTTTTCCAGGAGACCACAGATGATCATCCTCATTTGGACGAAGTCATTGCGGCGTTAGGCCGAGTGCAGAACAATGGTGCGTTGCGTTACCGAAATAGAAGAAATGCCACAGAAAACCAAACAGAGTTGTCCCTCATAGTTGTCCTCTGTCTTAAGGCAGCATCGCGGAGGTGCCAAACTTCCAGCTCAGTGACATCATCCCGTCCGCGAAGGACCTCCACAGCTACTACCGCTACGTGGGCTCCATGACGACGCCGGGATGTGAGCAGGCGGTGGCGTGGACGGTGTTTCACAAGACTTTGTCCATCAGCAGTCGACAGGTGTGGAATAATGACGGATGTGTTTTTAATTTAAGCCTCAAGCTTTTTGGATATCATTTCTGTTCAGTTGATGGTAAATGTCCCCCGCAATGACCTCCCTCCTAGCTGGACGCCATCACCCGGCAGTGTCGATTCTGGACCGGGCAGCCGATGACCAACATCTTCCGACCGACGCAGCCGCTAGACGGCAGGGTCGTGTATCGTTCCAAAGCGAGCGCAGCCCAGACAAGCGCGGCCCACTTGTGGTTGGCGGTTTTCTCTGCCGTGCTCGGCACGGCTCAGCGCTGACCGGGCGACCACTCTGTGTGTGTGCGTGTGTGTGTGTATAAAGAACACGTTCCCTGTGTAACTGCGGTTATTCATTACTCCAAATACCGACTGCGTTTCACGCAAACTATGACCCAATAAATGCACCAGGAGTGTTGCAAAACTGAGAAGTCACTTTTGCTTTTGTTCCATTTTGGCCTCCAACGTCTGAGGCTACCCAGGTGGATTCATTAACCCATACATTCATTATCTATAACTCATCATATACTAAGAGGGAATTTCTGAATCAACCAAATAAATAAGAACACACAGATTTCTCTCTGACAGCGACACGGCGGAGTGTGAAACATTAACAACTGGTAACACACAAGAATGATGGAAAATCTTTTATTCTTATATATGCATCTTTTTACAGATCAAGCCACATACCATTTAAATAGCTTTTTTTATGCCTTGGCTTTTCTTTAAGAATTTTTCAAAGGTTGGTTTTCTTTTTTCCTTTTTTTTGGATGATTGGGTTTGACCCAAGTCTCATCTCCGTGTCAAAAGACGGATTTCAGTGAAGCTCATCCAAAAGCCGTAGGCCGTGGCAGTTACTGTCTCTGTCTCTTCAGCCAGGTCCTCAGGTGCTCCACCTGTGCGGCAACGCTGCTCTTTGCTGTACCTCCGGGAGCGCTGTACTGCTCCACGCTGCTCCTGTAGTCCCAAACCATGGACACGTCACTCTCGAACAGAGGGCTGAAATTAGAGAGGGGGAAAACAGAAATGAAGAAACAGCGGAAATACCCACGGGGAGAGCTAAGTCAGACAGCTAGTAACCTAATAGTTCTCAGGTCGTCCAGATTGAGCTGATTCAGATTGATGTTTCTGGACTCAGCTTTGACCACAGCCTTTCCGGACATACAGTGGGCATCTCTGAAAGGCACCTGAAACACACAATAATTCATGCAGGTAGGTGTGATATCATAAAAAATGTGGCTTTATAAAGTTAAGTATTAAAATGACAAAAGAAGAAAAACATGTACTTGATACGGGACAGGTTTTCTACAATACGCATATTCAACTAACTGACTCACCCCCTTCCTCACAAGGTAGTAGGCCAGGTCAGTTGCCAGCATGTCTGAACTGAGAGCTGCTTCCATCACACTTGGATTAATCTGGAATCACATTGGAAACATTGACAGTTCAGGAATGGTTATTTAAAAAAGAAATTCAAAAACTCAACGTAATAAACACTACTGGAGCTACTTTGATAGTTAGTCGCGATTATTAATCAGGGATTAATTTGACCGCCGACCTTCAGAGTTGATATGACTCCAGTTGCCACCTGGAGCACGGCGTGAACGGTGTCATGGCAGTCGAACATGGCCTCCTTGTCCTCCTGGGGAAAATCAACAGAAATTGTGTTAACACCAGCCACGGAAACTGATCCTATTAGTTTTTTGTTGTAATGTCTGCGCCTTGCACGGCAGCTCTGCTGCCATCAAGGTGTGAAAGGGCGAATGTTATCCAGTGTAAAATGCAATATATGCAGAGACTGTTTTCCATTTAACGGACAAGAAGAACTCCGAGTATTAGTCACGTTGTTTCTACCTGCAGGTCCTTATTGTAGGTGCTGGGGAGGCCCTTCAGCGTCATCATGAAACCTGTGCACTGAAACACAAAGTCACAAACTGAGTACGATGGAAGCAGTGGCGTAACATCAGCTCATGTGATTTTCAAAATGAAAGAGCTTCTAAGATTACTGCAATGTAACATTGTGGATATTTTTCTTTTTATTGCGTTCCTGTCTGATTAGGTCATGTCAGCAAGAGGAAACTTGTAGTTTTTGTTACAAAAGAAGCCTTGCGGCGATTTCAGGAGGTTAAGGCTCAACCGGTTTCTCAGTGAGTATTTTCAAAACTGCGTTTTACATCCAACCCAAAATGAGCAGGTAGTTTAGTCTTTCTAGAATGATTGTGTCATTCATAGTGAGGGGATCAAGTGTGATAGTATTCTTACTCTGCCAAAGGCTCTTCCTGCTTTGCTCCTGATCAGCTCAAGACTGTCTGCATTCTTCTTCTGTGGCATCAGGCTGCTGCCAGTGCTATAAACACATAAACACAACACACACACGCACATACGAAAGCAGAGAAAAGAGCAAGCACATCGAACATGGTTCAAAAGAGATAGCGAGAAAATGTGCATGTACATCTCGCCAAGTATTTCGCAATAGCTATCTGAATGATAAGAGGGTATCCTATTACAATAAAAACAAGTTCACGTTGTTCTAATCAAATAATATGCATTCAAAAGATTATAAACCATTTTATACGGGAGGCCTCTCATTTGAAGCGCTTTTACATGTATGCAAATAATTTAAGAAGAATAAGACGTTAACAGAAAGTAACTATTAAATCCACAGCTGAACGAGGGCCGCCCGCATCGAGTTCCGATCTGTCCAAGGTTTCTGCCCCGCTGAAAAACTTTTTTTTACCTCGGCACCATCGCCTAGTGTTTGCTCATGGGGGAATGTTGGGTGTCTGTCAATCTTTTTAAAGAACGGAAAACAAACAAGAGCACAAATTCACCTGTAGGCATCAGAGAGTGTGATGAATGAGAACTCTTTGGTGGTGTACAGCATCAAGTCCTCTGCCATCTTACTGAGGTGGGTCAAACACAGCGACGCCAAGAACAGGAACTCAACTGAGCAAGCACAGGGGTGCAAACAGAGAATATTATAATTGCTTCTCTTTTCCAAGTTTCACTGTTTGCTTTTTTTTTCCATTATTAATCGACGGCTAAATGGCAAGTCAATTTGCACGTACTGACAAAGTCCCTCTGGCCTGTGGCATCCATGCTGTTCAGACTGATGTCATCGAAACCCAGTTCTGGAAAACATCATTCCATCAAAAAAATACAGTTCAGTTATGATTGTATTTTAGAATCAACACTGGCAATCACGTGGATATAACTCGGTGTTCTGACCTCTGCGCAGCAGCTCTCTGTCAATGTTGAAGGGTGTCCCCGCGATGGCACCGCTGAAATTGACATGAATAGGTCTCGTGAGATGGTCCCGAGGTGCGTTTCCGACAAAGCGTGCACGCCTGGGTGTGCATTACCTGCCGAGAGGTAGAACGTTCACTCTCCTCTTGAGCTCTTGAAGCCTGTCCACATCTCTGCTCAAGGCAATGGCATGACTGAATGGGAAGAGAAAAATGGCGTGGTCAAATCATGCCATTGGATGCTAAATCAAGCTAAATCTAAGGAGTATAGCCAAACTCCTCACCCTATGATTAAGGAACAGCCCGGACACACAGGGACCAAACGGACTGTATTACGGGAATGCAAAATCTGATAAATCACAAAAAAAGGCACGCCACCTCATAAGCCAGTGGCTCCATCTGATTGGCTGAGCCCGCTGCATATGGGTGTAACCAGGAAACAGGACGTCAATTTCTCTGTAGTCAAGAGGGAAGTGAAGGAAAACAGAGTGAGGTAATTTGAAGAACTCGCAACTTGCAGACGTCCGAATGTGACAACGAGTTGCCATCTTACACGGCTGCCCGGTCTATCAATGTAGAGATCAGCTGAAGAGTGTCATCGGTCAGGGTGGTGATGGAATCACGCATCCACAGTCTCATGTCAGTCACGACCTGGTTGAGCAAAATGCAAACACAATGGCCAACTCATAAAAATACACAAAGATGAGCAATGGTGACTGTCTATGCACAAACAGTAATGATCAGTAGCTGCTAGAGTCTTAGTCTGGACAAACCTGATCATTTCTGCTCCTCCCAGTGTGCAGCTTCCCAGCAGGGGCGCCAATCAGTTCCTGAAAAGACAGAGCAGACATAACCAGAAATGTGACACGTGGCAACGACAGGATTACAGCAAACATGAGCAATGCAGGGTTTCATGAATTCGTTGAGGGTATATTTTTAGCAGCAACCCATTCAGCGCTTGTGTATTAACACAGTTCTACTTTTAAGCTGGAAAATAAAAAATTTAAAAAAATGCTGCGCTTGCTACGTGGGTAATAAATATACATGGTAACCCAATTTCCCTTCAATCGTCATAGACAATGAATGAATTGTTGAGGAAAGCAGATATAACTTCTAATCAATGGTGAGGAAATATTTCAGATAGCGAGGTAGTGTAATGTCATTTATAAATATAATCCATAAACTAAAAGTAAAAGAGAATTTGCATTGAAGAGAGAAAAACAAGCGACAGCTCACCTTTAGTCTGCGCTCAATGGCAGTATGGATGTCTTCATCCTCGGACTTGACCACAAAAATACCTTTGGCCCACTCTTCAAAAATCTAGGTGAGGAAGTAAAATGGTTATTACAATCATTAAATATCTACTACTATATAATTAAATTACTTGGGTTCCATAGATTAAGTGGATAAAAAGACACCCAAAAGTTGTTGGTTTTTTTCAACCGTATTAGTAAAATATTAAGTTTGACTTTTTGTGTCAGACATCTGTAAGAATTTCCTGTTACAAATGAGTTAGAACACATTTGTAAACACTGACTTCCGGGGATAAGTGGTATTTTCTTTGCATCTTTCCTTTTGTTAAGCTGGATGCACTCATTATTATACTCATTGTGCAGTGACACTGTTAAAAAAACAGAATCAAGGGTGGCGGAAGGGCTACAGTGTCGTTGGATTAGAGCCTATGAATGCAAAAGTATTACAAAAGCGGACCTGACAGTTCCCTTCCGTCACTTGACAACTATTGGCAATCACGTGCGTTTCAGTAAAGTTCTGCACCGCTGCAAATTTTTAATTTTCATTCCGTAACTATCAGTAATACGAGGACATAGCGATGGGAGTTCCATCTTTGTACTCACCTGCACATGTAAGTAAACCATCGGAAAAGTTAATAATTGTACAGTTCATTCATAAAATGTGCAACCCAGGTTGAACTTGGATTTGCATTGAATGAATGAACTGAGTGCCAGGGTTAGGGTTTAATGTTAGCAAATACACTCACGCATTCTTACGGGCTGGGTTTGAGCCAACCCAGCAATCTGGATTTGCTGTGGGTGTACATTGTGACGGCACTTTAAATACAAACCTATAGGATTGTTACATAGAAAGAAAAGCAAAAGCAAGTCCACCTGATCCAACCCCTGCAGAATCTGGTTCATCTCCTCGGTGGTGACCAGCTTCGTCTTCTCCAGAGCTTTCACATAGGCCTTGCTCCCTCGGATGTCAGCTTCCCACATCCTCTGGTCACAGGAGATGGATGCGTTGAATTTCTCCATGATGGGGTCAGTGTTTCCCACGAAACGACCCCCCCAAAGCTTGTCTCCCTGTCCGGAGGAAGAGGAGCGTCATTAATGAGATGACCCCTCTTGTGTAAAAATCATTGTCCTGATTACAGAGGGAGGAAACCCGTTTGGCATTATGCCTGAAACATATTTTGTATTTCATGCTGGTAAATAAAACACTGGGAGTTTAACAAAGTTTAATCGAAAAGGTCTGAAACACATTCCACTTTTTCGGACGGTGCAGGGAGGGGTATTAAATAAAGGTTTATTTTTGTCTTTTGTGCATTTTCATCGAGTGGGTTTGCACAGACACACACGGACACACACGAACACACACGAACACACACGAACACACACATGAACGTGCACAATCATTTTGTTCATTCGCGACTCCGAGGGAGCTCGTATCCATGCGCCTTTCCAGCAGTGTTCTGCGTCATTTCCGGTGTATAAAGACAACCCAAACAAATAAACAAGCTCGGGTAGCCTGAGTGCATACGCGGCCAAACGGGTACACGCGTCCCCATCCGGATCCCGACTCCCACGCAATGTCAGTGTGTGGACGTGAGTGTCTACGTGTGTGTTTGTGTGAATGTGTGTGAGTGTGTGTGTGTGTGTGTGTGTGTGTGTGTGTGCCCACGCACGTCACCTCGTGGAGTTCGGTTCCCTACCTCGGTTCCTGCCATGTTTGACCAGAGTTCTCAGGTGTTCTCCTGTCGAAGCGCTGCCTCCAAGTGCGCGGTGCATTAAGAGGAGCGTGAACAACGGGGCGTGACGTCTGCGTCAGTCACGCGCCTTTGTTGGGAGAGAGGGGGGGGTTTGAGGGGCCCCAGGGGAGTAAAACCCCTTTCCGCTGCAGACAGCAAATCTTATTATGTGGCTTCTCTTTGTTCCGCGGGTCACCCCTGTTACCTCCGCATAAAATGAAATTAAAATACGATTAAATAAAGTTAAATTGAGAGTACTTCGAATTCGTCCACAATTTTACTTCATCCTCTAGCAACCAAACACATTATTTTGTAATGCCTTCATTGTTGATTGGATGGGAGATTAGAAATTAGACTTTCTGATTTCAGTTTTATTGTAGAATGGTGGTGATAGGTTTTGAGAGAGAAATTTGAGGAAGTATAAATGCTGTGTGTATGCATGTGTGTGTATATTTAGAGGTAGTGAGTGATTTTGTGACATTGATGACTCGTCAGATTTGCGTAACAGCACATTGGTGACACGTTGATGTCATTAGAAGGGAGTTAGACCTCATTAACAAATCATTCTCTATCCACATTTAACCCCATTAGAGCTCTTACCAACGCAAGACAGAGTTTACACACGTTGATGGCGGATCATAAAAGAGTAATTACATTGTATTTGTCAGAGTCAGAGGGGGTACCGGTGAATTTACACAGCAGCAATGGGACGTAGCTGTAAAAGGGGAGTGGGAGGCCTGGGGGGGCATTGAGATTACTGTAGACTAGCAGTTAGGAGAAGCAGCGGGAAAGCAAAACTAAAAGAAAAGGTTCAGATGATCTAACCTGTGAGGGGTAAAAAAAATCTCACTGTTTGTTAAGGGAATTAATCAGACAGTTCTCTCTGATGATTCTTCTGAGGTTGACACCGTGGAGCGTTTCATTGCAGCGGGGCAGGAGTGGTATTTCACAGATGACAGAAAAACAGTTGGTAGGAGCAATACTTTTAAGTTTTTAAATGTGTGTGACAGTATGGAAAAAGGTGGCAGTTGGATTTAATAGGTGCAAATGCAAATTTGAAAGGGGCTGTAGGGGGGAGGGGATCTTAAGAATCAATTAAAAGGGGTGACAGCAGGAAGCTAGAAAGATGAAAGACGAGAAAAGTAAATTGACGGAGTTAAAAGTTAGTAGTAATTTTTTGGCAAGAGGGTGAAATAACACCTTTGATTGAGCGCTGACGGTAAATGACCAGTAGAGGGCGCCAACGGGTCGATCCTCTGCGGGAACGAACAGGCGAAGAAGAAAGAGCTGTTACGCAACGGAAAGTACGGGAAACCCTCTGCTTTGACCGCCCCCCAGAGGAGCTAGAGGAAACTGAAACTTTCATAAACCTTTCAGCTTAGTTGCTTTCGAAATAACAAAACGTGTTTTTTCTAGGTAGAACGTGTTCATCACATGATAGCCGAGGTAACTGTGTGGAATTTTATCGTGTATTTTTTAGATACAGTAACGATACTCTAGACGCGCCGGGAGATAGCTCTGTTAGCAGTAGTAGAGAATGTTAGCTAACAATAACGCTGGTTTGGACGGTAAAGAAGAGCCCAGATGCCAGCTGGCACATTTTACTACTTTCAAACAAAAAGGAAGGCATTTTTAGGCACTTTATCTGAAGTATTCTATATAGCCAAGACTTAACATGGACGTGAAAACGTCAAATTAAAGTGACATGGTTAAAAAAGATGATTGAAACAATGTTTCTGATTCATAATTACACTCATTCTTTAATGCTTTGTAATTGACATTCCCTTTATCTTAAGAAACACTCAGGAAACTGAATTGAGAATATAAGAGGAAGACTTCACCTACCAAGAGACGATACACTAAAAAGGTGTGCCATCTTTTATGTTGAGCCTGAATGCTTTTCAATCAATGTAGAAGGGAGTTATTTCTTTTACTGATTTTGCAAGATGATTATACAAGTGTAATGGGGATTTCAAAGTGAATATCCAACAATAGCAACTGTGAGTTTGTCAAAATACATTGATTTAGAGCTAAAATGATTCCTTGAGTTATTTGATCACTCAAATTACCCAAGGAAAATTGTCTGCCATGAGTAATCGCTAAATAGAGAATGAATTTCTGTCACAGAGCGGGATCAGCCGGCGTTGGTTTACGCTGCACACTGCAGCATTGTGCCTGTTTTTATCGATGAATCGTCAGAATAATTAACAGGTAGCTCAATTATTAAAATAGTCGATACATAATGGTTTATGTTTGGATCTGTAACAACTATTTTTTTTTTTACAGGAATTTGCATCTTTTGATGCTTAAGCAGCATTTGCATTTCTTCAGCAAAAATATGTGGAGTCTTCAATTCGTAATTGTACTTTGTATCCTTGCAAGTCCGAATCACAGTTTTGACTGAATTTTTAATCCATGTCAGAATAGATTAAATGTATGCACTAATCCTCTTTCATAGTACTACATAACTGTATAAATCTGACAGTTTTTCATTTCACTTCAGCCATTCAAAAGAGACCCTTGTGAAATATAGCTTTTAACAAATAAAAAAGAAACATTGTAGCCATTTAGATAGATTTGGTTTTACACCTTTAGGTGTACTCCATGTGGAAAAATCAGATATCGTTATTTAACTGCATTTCATGATTTAAGTTCTATTCAACCTGGATGATATGACCCCAACTGCATTTTGTGAGTTTGCACACGGAAGCTGCACTAAACTTTTGAAATGTCAATCTGCACTTTCACACAGCTCTCCTTTGTTTCATTTTGCACTTTTTCTTTCAACTTGTCAATACTCTTTACATTTCTTTGCACTGTTTGCGTTTCTCTGCACTGTTCATATTTCCCAGCACTGCTTACATTTGGTAGCAATAATATGCTTATCTACTGTTTTTTTCTGGCTATCTATCTGGCTTCACTGTGGACAGCTAAATAAGAATTTCGTTGTACAGGGACACACATTTCCAGCCTTAACATATGACAATAAACACTTTGAATCTTAAATCTTGAATTTGCCAATTTATTGGACTGTCATTGTGACGTCTCGTTGTTTTTGTCTTTAGAATACAATGGAGAGCGCCTTATTTGTGTCAATTAGCTACCAAAGGAGGAAACATTTTTTTATTGAAATCCGTGCAAATTGTTGACAAGGCAATTTAAAGGTTTTCTGCATTGTGTGTGTTGTTCTATGTGTTTTAGTCGATTAATGTGTGTAATCATTAAATCTCAGTGCCACACAACCATGAATGATAGCTCTCAGATGAAGAGTACAGTTTTCTCACAATTACAAACCAATGTCAGTGGAGGGAGTAAGGAAGATGCAGAAACAAACCTGTCCTTGCCACAGTCTGTAAAATTAGTTTAGATAAATAGCAGCATTGCTTAGCGTCATTTTTGACTAAGTAGCACCAGGATTTTGTTTCTCTTTGTGTGTGTCTATCGTCAGACCAACAGTATTGCGGCGTTTTGACCGAAGGCGGAAGTAAAGATCTTCGTGTTTCACCACGGACTGTTTAGCGACGGACTAAGACAAAAAACCATAGCCAGACGACATGGAAGTGTAAGTTTTCATCATTATTTATGGAGAATTATAGCTTACAGTTAATTCTTAGCATTGTTTTTTCAATACGAAATGAAGATGACGTTAGGAGTTTGGCTGTCACGGGTTCCGCCCGAGGGATTAATGTGAAAAACGACGTGCGCGAATGTCATCGTTTGGTTCAAAAGCAATGTCAGACTTTCATTCCCCGACGTTACAGAATTTTCAGAAGACACCCATGGTTATGTATTAATTATTAGTATGAAAAACATGCATACACAATTTAAAGGAAAACAATTTTCTGCTAAGACACATCTAGTCGAACGTAACACATTTGTCCACGGTATTGAAGACATTTTGTGTGTTTTAGTAATCGATTTTGCAATCTATTGTGCATTACTGTAAAAACCAAAGCAGGACATGGGCGCCAATTCCTTCTTTCATTTGATTTGCACCAGTTACTTGTATTTACCACAATTTAACTATCAAAGCAACATTAATTTCTGGAATTTGACTTATTGTAAAATAAGTGGGTGTAAAATTTGTTATATTTATGTAATCAAAGTAGTCTCAGCTCAAAGTCTCAGGTTTAATTCCCACATTCTTCACATAAATTATTGTCTAATCCTGAATGCGTCATTGGAAAGACAGAGTGCCAGAGGGGAATAAATGGAACTGTAGCTTAGTTTATGTTTGTAACACATTTTCCTCTTGCAATTTTTGTTTTTTTGTAGTACATTGAAAATTTTCTCTTCATTATAGGAAAAATGCCAATGCAGGAATGCTCAGTAACTATGAGGTAAGATATCTCTGGCAATATCTGTTATGTTAAATATATAACGTGTTCTTTTTCACTTGTCTAATATTGAGTATGTTGAGTCAGACAGTATGATTTAACCTCACTTTTTCTATGCATGTGTATATTTCTTAGGTGTTTAAACTGCTGACAGAACTTAAGGAGCAAAGAAAGGACAGTGGAAAGAGTAAACACAGCCCTGGGTGGCAAAATCTCAACACCATCGTGTATGAGGTCAGCACTCAGCCTCCTCCTCTACTCACTCACTTGTGTCTTTATGGTGTGTGTATATCGTGTTTCCCCAAACATGCAACCATGACGTCTCCTCTACATTTACACACAGACACTGAAGTACCTGTCAAAGACGCCATGCAGCAGACAGAGTCCAGACACCGTCAGAAACTTTCTCAACACTATGAAGCCACACAAACTCACAAAGTCAGTAATTTCTGACCAATATCTCAGCGATGAAGATGCTCGATATTATTAACACATGGCAGATGTGTAGAGTTCTTCTTAACTTTTGTTGACACAATTATGTTTTCTTTCCACCAGAGCTGAAAAGATGCAGTTAATGAACCATCGGCCGCAGACGGCAGTCGAAATTCAGCTTGTGAGTCTCAATTAGCTCTTATTTGTACTATCCTCACTGTACTTGTGGCTGTTGTCACTGTGAATGTTTTGCTATTTGCCTCAAATAAAGCAAAATACAATCTCCTGGAAATGGATCTCAAGTGAACTTTGACAGCTCAGTACTTTATTTTTTTTTCCTTTTGTCTTTAATATTCCCACCATTCTTAATTTATCAGAATCTGGAGTAAGCAGGACATACTGAAAATCATTTTCGTGAACAAAACAAATTCTTAGTAAATTGGTACTTTATTTCAATTGTCAATAACTAACCATTTCAATTTAAAATCTGTCTTCAGATGGTAGAAGAGAGTGAAGAGCGTTTGTCAGAGGAGCAGATTGAGGAGCTCATCCAGACCATTTCAGACGTCTTGCCTGGTGACCCAGAGCAAGAGAACGCTGCGCCAGCTGATGCTGAAACATATTAGGCTGATTGTAATGTAGTAACTGACCTGAATTGACCCAAACGACAACTGGAGAGGAGGTCTTATTCAACACAAATCTTGACTGGTTACCTCTCGCTGAGTGGTTCTGCATCGCTGGTGGACCTAACAAAGGGGACTCAGGATCAGAAGTGGATTCACAACGCCTGCCTAACAGGGGCTTCAGGGGACTTACAGGCCTTCACGAAACACGCTTTGCTGAAGATGAGGAATTAAGGAGTGGAAATCAAACATGCAACTCAGTTCCAAGATATAGGTCAGTCATCTGATATTTTACAGACCATCAGGGTTGAACATCCTGTGTGTCTGACTTTGTGTTAATGGCAGTGTCTACTGACATGTATCAACATAAGGGATTTGTTGTGATTTGACAAGCTATAACATAATTCAAGTCTGTGATTAAACTTTCTTTGGTCCAAATTCAGATTTTATTATTCGGTGTGTGATGGCAAAATGTCTAGATGACAGGGATAAAATGGTGGCCTTTGGTAAAGATGCTCTTTAAGATTTTTTATATGTATTAAAGAATATGTAAAACAGAACTGGTCGGTTAGCTTGTGGTTTCAACACAGGACCTTGAAGAAAGAGCATCAGTCTGTGTCAATATTTACAGTGGTCTTTGAATGCAGCGCGAAAACAGGAAAGCAATAACAGTAGAAACCCGATGACCTTAAAAAAGACTTGAAACATTTTTTTGGAGAGAGAGTACATGAAATACTGCAGGTGGTACTGGTATTCAAATGGAACATCTCTAGACATGCTTGTGTCATCCTGTAACATACTTTAAAACTTAATTTGTAATTAATCAGAAAGTAGGTTAAAAATGCATTAGATCCTGAACATATTGAAATTATTATCTGGAAATTAACTGAAAATGGCCTGGGAAAATAAAAATCGGAAGTTGAATATTAGTAAGAAAGAATTGGCTGTTTATTTCAAAATTACAAGGAAGTGAACAAATTAGCAGAAGAGTAAGTAAGTTATTGGGAAAAGAAGACATTACTCCATATTAGCAAGAAGCGACTTTAGCATTTATTTTAAAAATTACTTGAAAACAAGACTAAACCAGTAGAAAGTATAAAGGAAAACAAGAAAGTAACAGGTTAAAAAGAATTACAAATATCAAAAATATATAAAGGAGGAAGACAGGAACATATTTGTCTGTCTGAGCAGCTGGAAGCTGAAAATGGAAGAAAAACCTATGTAACTTGTGTTTTTTTCCAAAGTCAGAATGAATTGTAATTTGTTATGGGGGGGTGCAGCAGTTTCTAACACAGATAAAATCAAGGTACCTGCAAGGCCTCCAATGTCAAACATCCGTTACCAGCAATGGTCTTAGATGTGAAAAGTTTCATAACATGTCAGCTGTGTTTGTATTCGGTCTGTCAACTCTTCTTTTCAGGGATGTTGTGATTTTTCTCAGGGTGGATATTCTCTGTAGTGCTGTGTGTCTTTCTGCCTGGGTCTTCCTGTAAGTGTGTCTAATTTGTTTCGTTATGATTTACTACCTTACAAAGGAAGACATAGAGGCGAAGTACAGAAAACATGACCAACAGAGCTACAGCTGACCTTAGTGGTTACAAAATTTACACCAAAAATAAGTGTAATACTGCAATACTTTGATTTTGTCACTTCTTAATGTATTTGTTTTTATAAAGGGGTTTGGTGGGAGAACAATTAAAATTCTGACCACCAAGGGCCAATGTACAGCGAAAGGACCTAAAAGCTGAAGCAGCCAACTGGAATTCGACCACTATTGATTTCTAGTATTCAGCACCTGAGTAAGTTTACTCAGTCTCCCTCTAGGACCAACAAAAGCCTACATCTGTCTCTGTTTGACATTGCTTCTGATAGCTTGTATAAGTATTGATAAGTTCATGTATTATTCTCCTATTAGACTATAAGTCTTCTTGTGACCAAGGGGGTTTCACAATTCAATAATCTGGCCTTGACAACTTGTGGTACATTTTATCTTTCCTGGCTTATATTAATAATTAATGCTCACTTTTGAAATATGGAACTCCAAATCACATATTACCAGAAGGGGGTGATCTGGTTAAGTGTTATCGTTTAGTGTTTGCTTTTCCTAAATTACTGTGAGATCCCCCCACCCCCACCCCCCGAAACTGCGTTCTAAATACAGGAGTGTTTATGCATTTTGTTTTGTACCATATTCAACTTGACTTTTACAAATGTCGTTCTCTGGTAAACTGTTAGGCAATAGTGGCAAGCCTTTCAAAGAGGGGAAGTTGTGATAGTGAGAAAAACATGAGAGAAGTTAACGTCGTTCATCGGCCTGATGTCTGCAAGCCATCGTGTGCAGTGCAAGAACCCTGAAACTGAAGAAGCCATTTGGAGTTAGGCCATTATTGATCTTCAGTATTTACATCGCTTCCGATGTGACATGCACACATCTCACGGGTGAATATTTATAATTCATAAGTAGAAGGTGAGCACACTTAATGCACACTATTATGTGAGCATTAACTCTCTGTGTTTACTTTACAGCTTTTATTAATATATGGCCTGGGTGATTCTCCCATCTTTTCAAAAGTGTAATTCCCTCTCCCACATGTCAAGGGAAGGTTATCAAAATCCGTTTTACTGATGAATAGATAAGTAAAACACTTTAAGAGGTGTTGATATCCGCTGAGTCTCTGCCTCCTGTTCTATTTCCCCTGTGGGCTTTTAGTGTGAACGTAACAATCGATGAGGTAAAGTAATTTTAGCCGCGGGTACGACAGAAAGCAAAACTCGGGCATTTCAATACGGCGGACCTGCCCTTTAACGCCTCGACCAATAGGATTCATCAAAACATATGCGAGGGGGGATTTTGACCAATCGGCTCTCGCCTCTCACCGCCAGGCTGCGCTCGTGTCAACGGTTCTTTTTCTTCCTTTTCCGTCTTGTCCGTGAATGTCGTTCTTCTTCTCGCGGAGGTAAAGTTGCCGATTCCGGCGGAAAAAATGTCTCGTTATTACGTAGTTTTAAAATATTAAGTGTCGCGTCCCGCGGTTTTTCCCGGCCACACGCTCTCCACATGAGAAGAAACAACAGCGCGGCCGCCGGACTCAGCCGTTTCGGTTCGAGGTTCATGGTTCCCCTCCAGTCGTCTCTTGGCAGTCTCTCAACCGCTGGTGAGTGAGAACCCCCGTTTGCCGATGTTATGAGTCTGGTGTTAGCTGAACGGTCACCGGCGAGACGGGGACTGTTTGCACCGCAGGGGGGGCAGTAACGACGGCGCGCCGTCGGGGTGGAGGTGACCGCGGGTTCTAGGGAGTGTGTTGACTGCGGGTAGGTCATTCACCTGGAGGCTGCCCGCCCGCCTGCCCGCCTGCGGTGCATTTTTCATGACAAGACGGATCATCCAGCTCGCCAGATGTTCATGGCCGCTGGGCCTGCGCTTTTCATTTTTCCCTTTTTTTTAAAAAAAAAAAACACGGTATTAGCCTGTTTCTGCACACAAACAGCCGCCTTTACACGGCGCAAAAACAAAAAACAGGAACAACAGAAAAGAGCAATCGAAAGAATTATTTTTCGTGGGAAAATGGGCGAATATGTCTTACAAATTGCACGATCATTTCAAAACGACTGGAGTTCTAAGTTAAATCATTGGCTTCTTAAAGGAAATCCATCAGAAGGCTGATTCACGTAAATGGCATGGGCGCCTCGGCGGGATCGAGTGCATCACAGCAGCAACGCAAATGACGTCCCCCTAAATGGCCGATAACATGAATCCAACAGACGGATCCGTTAAGATCTTGACATCATGGACATCTTGTTTTTAGTCATATTTAATGTTTCAGTCCCGCCGTCACTTCATCCGAAATGCCAAGTGACTGGATTGAGTGTACGGGGAGGATGTGCTTTTGGTGATCGGTGATCAATGTCGTGTCAGTAAGAAGATCCGGGATTATAATGTAGCCAATAATGGGGGATTGGATTAATATGAGAAGAAGTATGCCGGGAAATATCCATCCTCCGAACGCAATTCCAGTTGCCCCTCGTGTTTTGCAAAAACGGCCGTGACGTCGCAAGGCCATATTTTTTCTTCTCTCTCAGAGAAGGAGTCTGCAAAAACGGGGCTGATCGGGTAAACTTAGTCACGTCTGAGGAGTGATGAAGGATAGAGGGAGAGAGAGAGAAAACAGGCCACGTCGTGTGGAGAAAGGAAGTGGAGTAAAAGGAGTCATGTAGTAAGAAAAAATGTGCTCAGCTTCACCTCAGAGTTAGATGGAGGACGAGGTGGGACTCTTAATACCAACACTGGAAGTAACCTTTGAATACATTTAAAACAAACCCCAGTCTACGATTGACCCCATCTCCGGATGATTGGGAACCCTCACATAAGCTATGCATTGAAGGGACATATAGAGGAGTTTTGACCACCCGGCCTAATTTTACCATCATTTCGTTGCTCTTTACTTTTCTTGCATGCCCTCACAAGAACCACCGATGTGTGGTGTTTCTTTGTTTGTTTTTCCAATTCATAAAGCAGCCATTTAGATTAGACCAACTTGTAACATGTCAACTTAAAGCATCAGCGTACTAGCTTAGTACTGGAAGCGTTTTAATCTCTCTTTGAAGACCCATTACATTTCCATATTAATCTTCTGGCTACTAGACATACCATGACTTAATGCTACGTCTAAGTATTCCTTCCAGGTCAGGCTGTCCTCATTTCCAGATGTTTTTCTTTTTTTTCCCCGTGTTTTTGCCTTCAAAATGATTTTTAAAGGTGGGCTACTCTAGCCTGGAGAAAGGAGTGTACCCCACGTGGCATCCAGATGTAAGACTCCCTCCAAATTCTGTAAGAACAAGGAAAAAATGCTGTAAAGTGTGTCCCCACTGCAGTGTCATAAGTATTCTGACACGTTAGAGAAGTCAAGTCCTTCAAATTAAATCAACTCAGTTGTTTTCATGCTTCTATTTTTGATGAAATGGAGGCTGATGAAACTTCTTGTTTTGTCACTGCAGATGGAAAAAAGCAGATGTTTTTGAGTGGTTCATTTGGTCAATAGTAATTCAATCTGATACAGATTGCTTTGTGTTTCCGTGTGGCAGAAACTGTCAATGAGAATAAAAACATGCTGAATCTGTAATTAGTGGCCTGCAACACACTGCACGAGAGTGTGTCTGTGTTACATGCTGCAGTGAACTCTGATATGGCCAGTGACTCCCTAGAGGAACGATGAAAAATTAGCATTTTGAAAACAAAGCTGTGATGAGTTTCAGCTCCTCCAAGTGGTCTTGGCAAAGTGACAAACAACTACCTTTCCATAATGCTTCCAGACAGTCCCTTTCCTGGTGCAGGAAACCATAAAGGTTAATTTATTGTGAAATTGAAAGGCAGTGTTAGCTTGTTTGTTTTGATCCCCTGTTTATTTTTCGTTCAGTATCAAATGGCACCAGTAAGTAGCATAAGGGACTGAATGTACTCACAGAAGGATACACTGTATTTCCGAGATGACTGTAGATGCATTCAGGGAAAATATCAAGACATTAAATATACCAGCTGAGCCTCAGATTATCACCCAAAATGTGTAATGGGTTATTATTACTTCCCTTACCTTCAATACCACTTATTACTACTGTTGCTTATACTACTACTGCTACTTGTAGTGGTAGTAGTAGTGGTAGCGGCACTAGTGGCAGAATTACCTCTACTAGTAGTAGTATACTTATCACAATCAAAATGATATTAAAATGTCAAATTAATTGTGATGAAACTGTTTATCATTTCAATTAAAAAGCTGAAAAGTATCAGTAAACTTCAACTATTCTGAATAATTTTTTGAAAGTATCGAACTTTTTTACATTGACCGCAGGCGAAATTGATTAATATTGGGGGAATTTAATACCCTATAAAGAAATGATGTCATCTATAACAGATAAGCTTGACACAAACTTATATAGCAAATATTTCAGGGCAGTCTAAAAAACACGAACGGCATAGAAGGTCTCATGGTGATGAAGAAACCACAAGATATATATTTATTTCATGTGATGAGTATTTTTTTTCTTTTACTTAAAAATTTTGCTCAGATTAATGAGTTGTCAAAATTGGCAAACAAGACTAAATCTTTAAGAGTTAAAAACTAATCAGCTGATGAATTAGCTGTTGGAACTTCGACTCCAACACATAGATGTCGTCTGACCAGTTCTTCAGGCATATTTGCTCTCATAGACAGAAATCCTTTTTTTGGAGAACCCATTTTTTGTAAGATGTACAGTCCTGGGGGAACTGATGTCCTGTATGTGGCAGAGGTGTAAGGCATTGTTGTTTTGTGTTTCAGGTACAAAACATGGATAAGACATGTGGCCTGCTGTGATGCACAGCAGGTCTGGATCCTGCTCTCAAATACCAGAGCTGAGGAGTTACAGAGGACGCAAAAGTCCCCCCGACTCCCACTTGAAATTCTCGTCCAGACTCCGCATCTTCTCGCTCTCCATCCGTACCCTCTCGGCTCTCCTGCTTGCACTCATCGTCGTCGTCAAGTCTCCCTCGTGCCCCTGAGAAATCTTTTATGTTCTGAATCGCAACCACTCAGCAGCCATGAGGAACAGCAGATCAAGCCTGCTGCTGGGCTGCATTCTCTTGTGTTCAGCCTCATTGCTCTACCTGGGCATGAGTGGAATGGATTGCCCTCCTAAAAGCCACCGTCACCGTTGGATGGAGCTCAACATGGCCTCAGCCAATCAGAGCCTGACCATGAACGACCACTTTCCCGAGGACACGCCTCTTATCTTCATCGGTGGTTTCCCACGGAGCGGCACAACACTAATGCGTGTCATGCTTGATGCTCACAATGCAGTGCGTTGTGGAGAAGAGACAAGAGTGATTCCTCGTCTCTTGACTATGCGGGCCTCTTGGATCCGCTCGGCTAAGGAGAGAGTACGACTAGATGAGGCTGGTGTTACCGACCAGGTGTTGGACTCAGCCGTCCGGGCTTTCCTGTTAGAGGTGAGGTTGGTGGTTGTACAATCTGCTCAATGTCATCAGCACCCGTAAACCCGAATATATAACTATCTATATATACATGTAGTTATATATTTTACATTCCGCTATATATCAAAATTATATTATATATAAATACACACACACACACACACACACACACACACACATATTTATTTTTGCCTTAGATGAAACTGTTTTTGCTCCACAGGCTGAAAAAGTTAATTTTAAAGGCTATTTAGCATCAATAGCTAGTTGTGTTGAAAAGGACTATTTGACAATATAAACAGATCTCAAATGAATCATATAGAATCTGGCAAAAAACCTATTCAAAGTCTTTGATGGCTCGCTGTGTGTTGTATTGTGTGTTTATGTGTGCATTTATTCATGTGGTGCAGGTGATAGTTGGTCACGGGGAGCCGGCTCCTCGCCTTTGCAACAAGGATCCATTCACCTTGAAGTCACTGTCATATCTGGCACACCTCTTCCCCAAAGCCAAATTTGTGCTCATGCTGCGAGATGGACGTGCAGCCATCCACTCTGTGATATCCCGCAAGGTTTGATTATTATATCCGATTTACAGCTGCCATTAATCCCCCCCCTTCGCCATCCTGTGCCAGTCTCATGTGTCTCATCGTTCGCTCGCAGGTGACAATCTCTGGGTTCGACCTGAACAACTACAAGGACTGTCTGACTAAGTGGAGCAGTGCCGTGGAGACCATGTTCAGCCAGTGCCTGGCGGCCGGGGAGGCTAGGTGTCTGCCCATCCACTATGAGCAGCTCGTCCTCCAGCCCGAGAAGGAAATGAGGAAGTTGCTTCATTTTCTAGATCTGCAGTGGGACCCATCAGTCTTGCACCATGAAGAGCTGATTGGAAAAGCTGGTGGTGTGTCGCTATCCAAGTGAGTATTTGACACATGCATGAACGTGCGCACGGACCGAGGTGACCCCAAGAGTTGTGTAAATGAACCCGCTTTGCGATCTTGAACTCAAAATAAACAGGCTTTCTCTCCCAGGCCCGCTCACATTAAAGGGTTTCTACCTTATAATAATGATAATACCGAAAATATGGAGTCATAAATCATTGGTTTTTGAAACCCAAAAAAGTGTGAAAAAAATACTAGGAATAGGTATTAATTGGTTGTGGATTGTTTGGCTGTTCCATATGTGACTGGAGAGACACAGAAAAATTGAAACACTTATTGATTGACCTAAAAATCTTTTTTTTTTTTTTTTTTCTAACAGCCTCGCGCTGATGACAGGCCGGCCTAGCTGGTCACTGGACTCTGTCCGCATTCTTTTAACTGACCTGCACAGATAACGGGTTTAATAACATGAACTCCCTGTCAACGTCTCAATCGCTCAGACTCAGCGTGTTAAAGAAACATACAATGTTGTTCAAGTCATTGCCTGATTTCCAAAAAAAACATCCAAATGGAGAAACCCAATTCTAATTCTAAGTACACACAGAGTTACCCACGAGTGTGAAATGTTTGGATAAATGAATGAAGTCACAGTTGTCTACTGTTCAAAGAAAAGCTTTGTTCTCACAGCCCGCCGTGTCATGTGACTGTTTGTTACTATTTTTAAATGACTGATACATTTTTTCAATCCAAAACAATTTGGATTCTTAAATGGAAGAGAACTCAGTCCGCCTCGCTTATGTTTTGATGATTGCACCGAACACATTGACTTCAAATAATCACATTATCTAGCATTCAGTTTTTTTTTTCTGTAATAGAAATCTAAATGACGATAGAGATAGAAATGATATTGATCATGATTATTTCTAAGGCTAGTTGAACAATCTATGACTGCTTTGACCGCCGCAGCCCTCTCCTCTGTTGGACTATTCCTTGTATGCTTGACTTTGGCACTGCCTGACCTGCGAGGGCTTTGGTTGCCTGGGACACGCGCCGAAACCTGATGACAGCCATTGATCTTTTAAAAGGGTGAAAATGTTTGTGCCATCAAAATATATTGCTGCAGATATAGAAGTGCCTCCATGTCACTTCACCTCATTTCAGCTGGCCAGCTATCCCCGACATGATATTAACAATAACAAATAAATAAATTAGGCATCCGGTTTAAGTTTATATGAAAATGATCAACTGAGCCATGAACAATTAGTGGCATTAAATATGGTTTCAGGTTCTCCCAGAATGAATCCAGAGTGTAACTGGAGCAGCATTAAACATTTTAGCATGGTGTTCTCACTCTATGCTATTGATAACACACCTATCAGGACACAACTATGAAACTACCCGGAATTTTGCCTTTTTATTTTTGTTTCGTTTTGTTTTTTATCAACCCAGCCAAACCTTTCAAGGTCAAGTCGAGCTTTCTGGCGTCCCTTTGTGGATCTCTTGATTTGAGTTGCTCCACTTATCTTTCCAGAGTCGGGCTGAGCAGCCCCTTGTAGGACGGGAGCTCCGCGGATTTAGTTGAAATGCGTCGGCTTCATGCTGCAAAATCCAAACTTGCATTTAGAGGATTTAGGCCAAGTTCTTAGAGAATAAGCAGCCCTGCGTGGACTGGTTATGCAAGGCTTGGCGCTCTATTAGTTAGCCCGTCAGAAATGTGATTTATCACCCAAGTGCGTTTTAAAGCATTTTTCTTTTACTAGCAGGGGGCAGTTACAGAGTGGTCTAGGATTTATCTAAGGGTTCTGCCTGTTATTGGACTGTTAAATTTTAAGATTAACTGCCAGCAAAGCACAAGCTGACCTTCCATTTTCCTTTTTCAGGGTCGAGCGTTCGACAGATCAGGTGATGAAACCTGTGAACACAGAAGCCCTCTCCAAATGGGTGGGCCACATTCCCCCAGATGTTATGAACGACATGGCTGAAATTGCCCCCATGCTGGCCCGCCTGGGCTACGACCCCCAGGCCAACCCCCCGGACTACACAAGACTAAAGGCCAGATTATCCCAGCTTAGCTTCTTACAGGTCAGAATGCATACTACTGTGTTTTACAGATTTTACATGAGAAAAAAAATATGGTTTTCTTCAAAAATTATGCAAATTCTCAAGAAAGTCTTTCATCCGTGACGTGATATGAGAGAAGCAGTGAAACCTCAGTTGGTTTGCAGCTGGAACTGAGAGCGGGTTAAGAATGCAAGGGAGCCACTGATGTTTAAATATTTATCGGCTCACAGTAAGTGGCTGTATAATGAGGCCTGATAATGGTGATGCTCGATGTGGGAAATGACAAACAAAATCAAATGAACATTACAACAAATCCATTAAATAATTAGGAAGCAACCTGTATTATATTGCAGCATTTTACTTGCAATTGTACTTTTTGGGGGAGGGGGGGTTGTCTGGACTCTAAAAAGCCGCAGCCAACAGTTTGCATGCACAGGGACATGCAATAATAAGTCAGCGCTCCTACAGAGCACAGCATAATCAAAAGTTGTGCAGGTTAAGCGTCTGCAAAGGTGTGAATTCACATAACGCATCACACGTAACCAGTTTTTCTTGTGAGTCTGTGGATCCTCGCACAACAGTGAAAGGGAGCAAGAGACATACCGGCAGGGTGGTTCAAGCAGGGAGGGGATGGATGAGTGACAGTCTACTCCTAGGGCCACAGAGTTCTTTGTGGTTAAGTTTATTTTTCTTTTAATGTAAGTACTCATAAGAGGCTGTGCTTGACTCACAAAAAAAAGTAATACAAGCACATGACTCAAGTCACGAAGGGCGTTGCAGCAACTCCGCTTTTAGTCAAAAGATCCCATCGGGGTATCACATTTTTATTAAACAGTACACATTTAGAAGCTGAAAGTAACGCCTGACCCTCCCCCCCTCCCACCCCATGTTTTCTGCTCTCAGGGTTTGAAAGCAACAGAGAGGCAACACTCCAGCTAAGAGGAAGAGGAGAGCAGCTTTCACCATTCCAAGACGTGGACTGCACCTTAAATTCGAGACTTCAAAATCCGGCCGTAAATGATTCATCTCAATGGAGAAGTTTTTAGTGTGTTTTTGAACTGTGTGTATAAAAAAAACAAATACAATCGTGCGCTGTGTCCATGTCAATACACTTCGTCTTATCGGCTCAGGCATCCTGTGGACAAACCTGCTCAGAGAAGGTCGCCACCACTCTCACACCGACACTCGACCCGCCAGTGAAATGGGCGTAGTAGTCCTGTCACAACGTAACCACAAGTAACACGCCTTCATCACCAATGTGAATGTGTCTTTCATTTGACTGAAACTTCATTCAGTGTTCATGAAGCATAATGACTGTATATTTTCTAAAAGACGTACCGTATGTCTATTTTCTTAATAAATTATTTTGGTGTTGATCATTCACTCAGCAATTTCAGGTCATTCTCATGATGTACCGAGGCTTTTGAATTGTTGAACGTTGTCAAACGTAAATAAATAATGTCACCTAATGAAACGGGTCCATTATTTTGTTCAGATGTTACTCAGTTAAAGCTAATGAGTGGGGATTCAATTTTCAGGATTAGATCCCTCTAGTGTCACAGAGAGGAATGGCACGTTGCAGAACTGCGATCATTGATTACAATCATGTACTGTTTTCTCCTTGGAAATCCACTTGATTTAGAAATTAAACAATCAAGCTCCGAAACACGATGACATTTTCTGTAGATGTAAAAACCCTTGAACGCTTACTTCTTAACATAAAGGAGAAGAGTTGATAATGATTTCATGCAAAATATCAGATGAAACAACCAACTTTTTAAAAAACTTTTCGATCTTGACCATAATGATTCAGAATGAGGAAGGAAACATGGCCCGCGGTTTATTTTGCACCTCCGTCAGCGGGTTCTCGTCTGGAGGCCCCACGCCCGTGCTGCTGGGCAGCATGTGATGGTCTGTGGGCAGAGCCTCTGAGCTGCACCCAATCATGAAGAGGAAACACCTGGTAAACTAGATACAAGACAGAAGACGTGGTTTAAACCCAGAGGCCTTGCGATGAGTTCATAAATGCGCTAAGGTTTTTTTGGCAGTTTCTCTTAGTCCTTACTCAAGAAGAATTTTTTTTTTTGTCCAAAATGATACTAAAAAGTTTCCTTCATGCACGCCATATTGACCCATTTAGACCAGTGGATTATCTTGAAATGTTCTGTGGTTTTTATTGTTGGCAGAACTTTGGGTTTTGGAAACAAGCAGCAGGGGACTGTTACCTGGTGGTCGAGCAGGACATAAATGACGGGGTTGAGAACGGTGCTGCTCTTTGCGAGCAACGATGGGATTAAACTTTGGGCCGGCGACAGTGAGCCGGGCCGCCCGAAGGAGGAGAGCAACGCCACAACAGCGTACGGCATCCAGCACAACAGATAGGCCGTCACCATGGCGACCACCATCAAAAGGACGCGGCCTTCCCTCCGCTCTGCCGCAGTTGGGTCCATCCTGGTGACCTGGAGACGTAAATAAAACACACACCCACTGATGGACTCACAGTGACGCTCCTCGGGGTGGGAGGTGGTGCCGAGAAGCAGGAGCTGAGGCTGCTCACTTGTCTGGCCAGCCTTCGAACAGCCAGCAGGATCTGACCGTAGCAGAAGAACATGAGAAGCAGCGGCAGGAGCAGGCAGAAGACGAACAGGCAGCCGATGTAGGAGCGGGACGCGGCCGAGCGCTGTTGCCACTGCACCGAGCAGATGGTGCCGGGGCCCTCGGGCCCATAGCTGGGCCACAAACAATCCATCAATCACACATCCATTCACATCGCTCTTGTAAATCAAGCAAGAGAAGCACAAGTCATTGACATGACGAAAACATTTCAACACGGGACAGCGAGAATTGATTTCAAGTATAAAATGGTCGATAGTCTTCTATCATGACTCTTTCAAAGTGTTTTTACATTAGAAAGCATTCACTTGTTCTCAAACACAAAGATGGAGGGGTTCTTCGGGTTCAGTGTCTGGCCCGATAAAACTTTGGCTCATACACGGGAGAAGCAAAGAATCGAACCGCCGACCTTGCGATTCCAGAAAGGCACGCTGTCTGAACTGTGCCACGGCCGCCCGAACACACAGCTCCAATGAATGGATTATAAAAACCAAAAACAAAGAAAAAAAAAGACAAAAAAAGGGGGGGGGGGCTGTAAACAATCATTCATTTATTCATTTATTCATCCTCCTGACGTTGTGCCAGGTCACATGATCAGCAGGCTGGTCGCCCCGTCCCATGTGCTCCAGCCTTTCCTGGGAGGCCTGAGGGTTTTCCAGGCTGGAGGCGACATTCAATCCCCGCAGCATGTTTGGGGCCTCCTGCCAGCCGGACGTGCCCCGAATGCCTCCAACAGGAGGCGTCCAGGAGGCGTCCTTATCAGATACCCCCAACCGCCCTGAGAGTGGGGCGGGGGGGGGGGCAGTTTGTATCCTAAACCTCCATCTTTTGCAGTCATGTGACCTAAAATCAAAGCTGGAACGTAAAGAAATTCACATTTGCGGCTCATTTCTTTCTTTTACACGTCAGATCTCAACCTCCCATGGAGCAGAAGAACAACCCATCTCAGAGGTGTCAAATAGTGAAAATTAAAAACAATTTTAAATGCGGCTCATTGCGTACACACACAACACACACACACACACATACACACACACACACACGCACACACTGACACACTCAGACCTGCTCCAGCCCAGCAGGGGTGGTATGGTCCAGACCAGGGAGTAAATCCAGGAGGCAGCCACAGAAATCCGGGCCCTCAGGTGCCGGCAGGAGTCCGGCCGGGAGCTGCGGAGCACCACACGGTATCTCTCAAAGGACAGCAGGGACAGAGAAACCAAGGACACCATACCTGCCGGGGGGGAGGCGGCACGTAACTGTGTAATTACGGATAGACCATTATTGGCTAACTGAGGTTTAAGCGTAACCAGCTCTGCTTCACCTCAGCAAGGATTTTTGCCAAATTCAAATAGAAAAAATTACATGGACATCTAGAAACGGGCTCAAGTGGAGAATGAGCCCATTGATCAGATCAGCCTCCAATCCTTAAAAAGCAACAAAAATAGATATAAATATATAAACAAAAGGCTCAGAAATAATAATGATTTAGATAGATAGATAGATAGATAGATAGATAGATAGATAGATAGATAGATAGATAGATAGATAGATAGATAGATAGATAGATAGATAGATAGATAGATAGATGAATTTTTACATAAATAAAATCAGTTTATTTAATTTAGGAAGACACACACTCTGCTGGCATTGTAAATTGTCTGACAAATACTTTACTCCAGCAGCAGTGAGAGCAGATCAGATGTAATAAAGAGTTATATCTCAAAAATAATCCCTTCTGACTTCATTCTATATGAGCCGGCAAGTTGAATTAAATAATCTCAGCATTTCATTTGAGATCTCGCCAGTGACCCAGTAAAAACCTTTTTTTTTATATATAATTCATACATGTATTGCTTTTTTTTAGCAGGTTTTAAAGTTCACACTCACCGAGCAGCGCGTTGGAGAAGCCGTACCAACGGCATCCGGACGGCCCGGTCGGCCACCGGCCGCGGATGCTGGCCACAAAGCTGAAGGGCGTCCCAAGGATGCAGAGCATCATGTCGCTGGCGCTGATGTTGATCAGCAGCAGGTTGCCGGGCGACCGCAGGCCGGGGAAGCGCGAGAACACGGCGAGAGCCAGGGAGTTCCCCAGGAAACCGAGAACCAGGATGGAGCCGAGGACTACGGCCGCCGCCGTGTGACCTGCTCGGCTCAGGGCACCCGAGGGCGGAGGCCACTCCGGACCGGGTCCGGTGCTGATGTTGTTGCCGTGCTGCAGGGCTGTCACCATGGCAACATGTCTATCACTTTGAAAAAAGTGAAAAAAAAAGGAGGGAAAGAAGGAAAGAAAGAGGAAATGTCGAAGGAAATGATCAACAAACAATTAAACAAAGAAGAATAAGGAGAGGGAAGGAAATAAAAGCAGTCAATGGGGGAATGGAAGGAAGTGGGGGAGCTCCCACTCAGAGTTCCACAGTGGGGGCGTAACAGCTCTCTCATCCATTCAGAGAGAATCAGGCCAGTCCCTCATCCTGATTTTGAAAAACACTATAACTACACTGTTGGACACTGTAGTGACACAAATACCTCGCTGTACGGTGGACTTTTTTTTTCAATGGCAGGTCATCAAGTCAGACGCAACTGCGTTTTGAACCAGTCGAAACGTGGGTCACTCTTCTTTTTTTTTTTACTCTTCTTATCAGATATTTCAAAGATTATAATTCACTACACACAATTACGCAAGTACTGTGGCCCTGAGTAGTATTTCAGGGTGTGTAATTCTACTCCCTCATTCAAACACACATCAGGTCAAACTGATATGATACTATATATGTATATAAATATTTATTCTAGAGATAGTATACGTACATACATAATACTGAAAATTATGAATATTCAGTATAAAGGTTTATTCAAAACCTATATTCAGTATAAAGGTTTTGAATATCTTCTTCTTTTCCTTTCAGCTGTTCCCTTTTAGGGGTCACCAAAGCGAATCATAAAGGTTTTGAATATAATATATACTTAGGTTCAAATACCTAACTGTGGGATCAAGGAGAAAAATACATTTTTGATTAGGTAGTCAATGCGGTAATTTCATTTTAAATTATTTCCAGTCCTTTTTAAAACACACACACACACACACACACACACACACACACACACACGATGAAAAACACTTCAAAAAATAAAAAGTCTAATCACAACCCAGAGGTTTTTCTGTCGTCTTCGCCCTCACTGTGATCCCGCCCAGATTGAAGACCTAAATAAACACTTGCCAGCTTATCAATAATACAAAATGTGGTTTCAGGCAGAAGGCGAACCAATGGAACACACTCATCTTGGTGCCGTTAATGGCCGAGATGCTACATGCATGATGCCGGTAAACATTAATAAGGCCCATTATCAAGCCCTCGGATCTTTGGCGCATTTACTGTAAAAACGACCGCATGAAAGCAAAGGAGGTCCGAGGAAAAACATTTTCTACAACCAGAGCCTGATTATTGTATCTAATTCAAACTGTTCGAAGCACAGGTCACTGTAACCATTAACCGTCCACTCTCCCACTCACGTGTCTGGACATTTCAGGGTCTCCAATAAACCTCCTGCATCTTTTGGAGAACCCAGAGGAAACCCACGCAGACAGGAGGAGACCGTGCAAACTCCACACAGGAAGGAATCGAACCAGAGACCCTCTCGCCCTGGGGTGGAAAAGCCAACCAACGCAGCACCAAACTTAAAAATTGATATGATCAATACCAGATAACTTTTTCATACTTCAGGTGGACACCTTTACTGAATGCAGACTCTGACAAACATGAGTGATGAACATCAGCTGATTAATCAACAGAAATGTCAGCATTGGTTTCAGGATGTAGTCGGAATTGTGTTCAAATGACTCATCCTGTCGCAGGCTGTAACAGGATGAAGAGGAATAGACTTGGAACTTGGACTTGGAAAGAGAGAAATAACTTGTAAAAGAAAAGAGAACTTGAAGGCAGAAGGAACTCATCTATTCTTCCTTATTCCGGGGGAATTTGTTATCCTGGGCCGTTGGCATCCAGCAGGCTGTGTCTATTTATTTATTCGTTCTTCCGGTTCCAGCCTTCAGAATCTCATTCCATCCCCGCCTCCATGCCATCTTCTGGCGGCAGGAGAATCTGGATCGGCGTGGGACGTCTGGCCGGCGATCAGGCGAAGAACATCCATCGCCTCGCTGCCAAATGCCTTCTTTTCCTCCGGGGCTTTAGAAAAAGGCCGGGGTTTGCAGTTCACCGTGTTTCTGTCTGACAGTCAGCTGTGATCTAAGGCTTTCGTAAATCCAGGCTTGGGAATGATGGAAATCACATCCGTCGCTTTGCATGAACACACTTCCAAGATGTTTTTTCTCTATTGATCACTCACTTGACTTCCAAAATGTTATTGATTTTAACAGTTTTATTTTTTTTTCTGGGTAGTTTATTAATCATCTGCTCCAGTAAAAAGATTTCACACTCAATTCTATTATTGCTATACTGCATCCCCTTGTTTTCTGCTTGAAAAGTGTATTGAGATTTTTAAGGTTTGATCCCACAAGTGATTTTGTTTTTTACCAATTTGTGTTTTTCGGAAAGTCTCTGAGATTTATTTCCGCAACTTTATTGTTATTTTGTAAGAACTTTTATAAAGAAAGTTTGGTTTGTTTTAACATTTTTCCTTTTCTTTTTTTTTACGAGGGATTACTTCATAGTGTTTGAAATGCGAAATGCTAAACACATGCGAAGGTCTACGTACGTGCACGTAGCTGTTGGATTTGGCCTCCAATAAAATTAAAAATAAAAACAGTTCTGTGAGTTCTTGTTGCTTTTTTTACTTTAATTTGACAAATTTAGCGCTTTAGAGGTTATAATTTCTGCTCAGAGGAGCCCGGACATGTCTGGGTGGTGACAGTGATTTACTGAATATTCTTAAAGCTATGGATATCAACTTGATAGTGTTCCTAAACACACACACACACACACACACACACACACACACACACACACACACACACACACACACACACACACACACACAAACACACAAAATTTAGATCTAAATACACTGTTTTGAAGTTTAGCTCGTAATGTCTCAAGGACATTATGTTTTACACACGCGTTTCAAAAGCATTAGTTCGGGCACACACTTGTTTAGTTTGTCAAAAAATAGAACTATAAATATGTATGTAAAGTATTTCCAGGCTCACTCGTGCTCAGTGGCTCGACAAGAACAGAAGGTCATCGGTCCAAAAAAACAGAGAAAAAGGAGAGAAAGAACAAGGAAAAACGACACGTGGGTGAACCTGGAGAGGAGGAACCTGTGTGAAAAATCTGAGAAAATTCCCTTTGAGTCGAACGTTTCAAACAGAGGGCAGGATTGAAAAGGTGGTTGTGGAGGACTAGCGTGCGGACAGCGGGTTTTCATTGAATTGTAATCCTTGTTTTGGCAAAGTCAGAATTTTATTATACTTTTTTTTTTTCATATATTTTATAAAACCTCAAGCTGTCCAGGGGGCTCCTCGTCAGCTCGGCACAGCTTTGCATCAGTTCTGCCTCCATCAGGACTGTCTTAAACGGTTGCCACGGGTACCGAAGAAGCGGGTCAGTATTATGCTTCCTCCTCGTCACTTCCTGCCAGGCTACTATCTGTGGATTTAGCTTCCTCTTCGTGTTCCTGTGGCGATGGCGGCACCTCTGTTACAGGCTGCTGCACCGGCTCGGGGCGGCACTCTGTGGGTTCTGTGGCAGCGGCGCCCTCTGCTGGCTGGACTTTGGCTGCCTGCTGGCCTGGAGCGTCTCCCTCCAGGAAAGTGGACCAGCCCTTCAGGCGCTCCTCCCGCTCCCGCGTCGTCTCCTCAATCTGTTAAGACACACAATAACATTGAACTACCAGTCTGTTAGCAAAACTTGATAACACATCATCTATCCTGGATATATTATTACAGATATATTGAATGTACTTCAATTCAACAATGTATGGTGCACCTCGCCCAAATAAATACCAATTGCCCTTTTTTGTCCTGATTATTGATTGTTTCCCGGGAAATGCAATCAGTTTTCAGAATCCAGCTGAACTGAAAGCAAAACACAAACCTCGTGTGACTGTTTTTTGACTGGTTAGACGTTCCCGGTCTCTTATTAATACAAGTCTGGAATGGAGAACTGCAGTGTTTTAGGAGTCGTAAAATGTGTTCATTTGATTTGCTCGGTGAAAAATCCCTTTTCTGCAGTTATCTAATGATGTTTTGTGCTTCGTTCTTTCATCTTTTTTCTTTTTCTCTTTTGAATACCTGATAATCCGTCGTCCCGTCCCACATCCCAGCAGAGAGCTGTCTTCCTCCGAACCAGCGGTTGTTGAAGGACTGAATGCATGCGTCCGCTTGCTCCGGCTCTTTAAACGCGATGGACGCCACGCCGTCTGGATGTCTCTGCGGCACAAACAGGAATGCCGTTGTATAATTGAATTAACACAGGATTCATGGTGTCGTTTTTTCTTTTTTCTTCCTTTTTGCTTTTCTTGTGAACTCACGTCGAACAGGATGACCTTCTTGACCTCTCCGAATTTCTCGCACTCCGTTCGCAGGTCTTCGCGGTACTCGTTCAACACCAGGGGATCTTCCTGCCAGAGGCAACGGAGATCGACAGACACTCGTCAGACTGGGAGAGGGAGTTGTGTGTGTTTATCAGCAGGTGGCTGTGTGTGTCTCTTCTTTGGGCACCTCAAAGTCACTGGGGTGGAACATGTTACGGATGATGACAACTTTTTCGTGTCTCTTCCTCAGCTCTCCCTTCTTCTCTGGCCTCCAGTCCAACTGCCTACAACCAGGAACCAGGACAGAGAAGAAGAAACACTGATGGATTCGTCTCCCGTTGATCCCCGTCAGGGAATAGCGGGTTGCTGAACATACTTCTGCTGCTGCTGCATCTTCTTGCGGTATTCTTTGTTCTTCTTCTTCTTCTTGCTGGCGTCGTACTGGCCCTTCAGCTCAAACCTCGCCACTTCCACGTGCAGCCGGTAACCTCTGACCTCGGACTCGTCAATCAGCTGCATGGCCAGCTCCACCGACTCCCTCTGTGCAGACGCACGAAAACATGTTTTCACCACGGCCGGTGTGTTAACGCAAACATTTCGGTCGAAGCCACAGCTCTGAAACACGAGCGACCCCCACCCCCACCCCCAACCCCATGCTCTTTAAAAACATACTTGACAGGAGAATGTGTCCTGCTGGGGTCCAATGAGGACTCATCCTCTGTTATTTATTTGTTTACGTCGCCGTGGGCTACCGTCATTACCTGTCTCTGCCCCGAGGGATTACATTATCTGTTGATTAAGGAGGGAGGATAAGACGGAGACGGTCGTTATCCTGTTGTTCTGCAATATTTCATCGAACCCATCTCGTTCTTCGGAAAAACAAAAAACAAAACCCATCCTTTAGGTTTATGGGTTCACAGTTACTTGGCTTCCCTCGGCTCGGCTTACGTGCGTGTTGGCTCGGCCGGGGCTGATGCAGGCAGCGAGTACATTTATACCTCTGTGGCCGAGTGTTCGTATCAAATTGTAATTAGTTTTGCTGGGCTCCTGGGCATCTATGCTCGAGGGAGCTCGCAGAGGTAACATCACCCGTCAAAAAGATATTGATCAGCGGTCGCATCTGCCGACCATTCGTCGGCCTGCAATTGACTGTGAGATAGTGTTGCTGATTGCCCCTGACGGACCGGAGGCTCTGGAAGAAGTGGATGGGATGGGCAGTGTTGGAGGCGATCGTGCCGCTGTCGAACATTACTCGGCTTGATGGTTAATGGACCGTTGCGAGGAGGGAAGGACGGCGCTTAGAAGCAGCCAAGGGAGGGCGTGCAGGATGCCGGCTGTGGCTGGACAGGCCGAGGGAGCTGCACTCACAGGCCAAAACTTCCGATTGCAACAGAGTTCCAGAACCGTTAAGAGAGGAAGGCCGGTTCTCGTGCTTTGTCTCACAAATCTAACGAGTTTTGCAGAAAAAGATCCTTACGTCCTTTTGTGGCAGACGTGGACGGCTGAGCCACGATCAGCCGGCTGGAGGTACCATGTGAGGACCGTGACCCTGTCAGGTCTCCTGCGGTCGGCGGGTGCAGACTGCAGTCGGGGCACAGTGGCGCACCACACAGTGGCGCGTTTGTTCAGTCCGACGACTTGCCTACGTTGTCCTTGTATAACAGATAGAGTGATAAAACTGTAGGATTTGCCTTAAAGCTATGGGACGAATCGCAAACAAATTCTGTGTTAACAACTGCCTCCTGTCTCTTTTCTGCTAGCCGAGCAGATAAGAAACAGTTTTCATAGGACTGGCCAGCATCTCTGATATTCTCGAGATGGTATGAGAAATTGAGAATCTGGATCGTGTCTCCTGGGGTGAAATGCCGCATTTGGGATTCTATGAAATGTCGGTACAGCGCCCTCATCTTCTGGGAATATTGGTTGCGGTCATTTGGACATGATTACAGAATCAACTGAGAGGAATGACAAACTTCAAGATTGACAGATGTGTTAAGCATGCAAATCTTGGAAAAGTCCCATCTGCCAACCTCACCAAGCTGCATGAGCCAATCAGGGAACGGTTAGCTACTTGTTAGTACACAGTGATCGTGGATTTGAGTTGGGACATGTGGGTGACTCCATTAAAGCCCATTGGCATCCTTTGAATGGAAAATAACTGCCGGTACTGTGGCAGGCTGAACAGAAAAGCGCAGCAGGTGGCACGGATGGAATAAATATATTAGACAAACAGCACCTCTGTGCTCAAATATGCTGACGACGACAATGCGAGTTTGCAGAGGTCTCCGGCAAACAGTATCTGAAATCGAAAGGTCTCACATCCAAAGCAGCGGAGACGAATGAACAGTCAGCATTTCGGCAGTGTGTCTTCCAGAGGTTTTGCGGTAAATCTAGCATGTTGGAGGAAGAAAAAAAATGGGATATTCTGGGCCTCGATTTCTTCAACAGCCTTAGAGAGAGCGGCCTCAAATGGCTTTAAATGCTGCTCAACTGATGTCTGAAGAAAATGGTCCTTTACCCTGAGAGGGCGTTGGGAGTGGTGGTTCAGTATGATCTTTTAAATATGAAACGATAAATATAGTATAGCATACTAGAAAGCTACTCGCAGGTTCATCTGTTGTCAGTTAAATATTACGAGTAAAGAATAGCAGATTGTTGACAGCTGTAGGCCTGTGCTTTTGGTTTTACATAATTGCAATGGGTGACTGGGCCACCAGGCGCACAGAGGGCTCTGTAGCCATGGAAACCGCATGCACACTGCCCTCTCCAGGGGCTCCACCTGGCACATCTTTATCTCCTCCACGGGGAGGGTGAAGCATTATGATGTCTTGGGGAAAAAAAACCTTAGATGAGTATTCATCCAATACTCACACCCGTCACCCTTTAATCATCAAACCAAACTGTAGTTTAAATACTCTAGGCCCTGGTCAGTGAAAAAAGAAGTGTGTGTGTGTGTGTGTGTGTGTGTGTGTGTGTGTGTGTGTGTGTGTGTGTGTGTGTGTGTGTTGGGGGATGCCAGCCCCC
>CAAKHD010004523.1:120655-130768 GCA_901007705.1 Fistularia tabacaria
CCACCCTTTAGTCACCACACCCACCCCTCGTTTAAATACTCTACGCCCTGGTCACTGAGAAACGAAGTGTGTGTGTGTGTGTGTGTGTGTGTGTGTGTGTGTGTGTGTGTGTGTGTGTGTGTGTGTGTGTGTGTGTTGGGGGGATGCCAGTCCCCCCCTCAAAGACCGCATGACTGAAGCAAAACCAAGGGGGAAAAACAGACCTTGAGATAGCAGCAGAGTCCATCCCCCTTCAGATTTCCTTCTCTGTCCTTGTAGAGTTTCACCTTGTACTCTTCGGTGATGGGGTCCCGCATTACAATACCGCACTTAGACATCAACTCCACAAACTCCTCAGTGCTGGTATCCGGGGGCAGGCCTGACAAAAAGATATCCAAGAGGAAAATGGGCAAAACCAACAACAACAACAACAAAAAAAAAGCACAAGATGGAGATCAAGGAAGCCATTTTTCCCAAAAAGAGTGACATGATGGCAGTACGGACCTGACACGTAGACATTTGTGTTTTTGTTTTCATCAATGTTGAACCACCCTGCGGACAAAAGAAGAGATTGTCAATCGAGATATGTTTGAAAGAAATATAACACAAATAAAACTGTAGTCGAAACAAATCAGGTTGGTCGGAAGGAAAAAGGTGGAAATTTTTCCGTGAGAAGAATTGACTCTAGGAGGAAAAAAATTACAAAAATTCCTCCTCTACTTTGCATCAGTTTGTCTCTACCTGGCTCTGCTTTCCTCTTTTCCCCTTTCTGCTTGGCTTCCTGTGCAGCAGGCTCCTGCTGGTCTGGCTTCACTTCTTTGGTGCAGTCCCCCGAACTCCCCTTTTGTGGGGGCTTGTTTTTAGTTTCTGGGGCGGCTGGTGGAGCCTTGTTACCGTCTTGATTTTCTTCCTCAGTGAAGCCGTAGCTGGCCTGGTAGGCTGCCATGAAGTCTTCTGTTATCTAAAGAAAACACGCCAACTGAAGCAACACTGGAGGGGATTCTGACGAACAACGTAAGGTCCTACACCAAAACCCAGCCAGTACAAATTAATTCACAAATGGATTTGATAAATAATGCACCAGAAGACTTAAATATTACCCATAACTGAAATTGGAAAGCACAAGCACTTATGACTGGATTTCCCCTTTCTGTCAACTTGTGACTTAAAAATTGGAAACCGTGACTTCCGCTAAATACTAATGAGATTACAATGAATAGTCGAGGCCCAGCCATTGAAATGTCTGACATTTTTCCATTGTTGTTGCATACATAGTGCATTCTTTCCATTGCCCGTCGTCTTATTTAACAAATGACTGCACGTTCTTTCACTCTCAAGAATTGTCATAATAAGTGTACAATTACATATTATACAAACAACTAAACCGTCCTCCAACATCTGTGAAAATGTTGGAAAATTTAAATATCGTCACAATTAAAGGGTAAACGAAAGCAAGACACTTGACAGCTGAGAACAGTCTGAGCTAAAAAAGTAGGCTGATGAGAAGTCCATACTTTCGGGAACCAGGCCTTCTTCTCATGGTCCCAGTCGTACACGGTTCCGTCCTCTGGGTCTGTGTAAGTGTAAGGGTCAGAGCCATCAGCATTTTTCTGGCCGTAGAGCTCCTGCAGCCGCAGCTGCTCCTCGAACTCTTGGTTGGCTTTCGAATCACCGCTCATCTACACCACCATCACATCAAAAAGGAGCAAAGCATGGCATTACAATACATATCAAACAATTGAGAGCTGGGTGACATTGTAAAAAAAGTGAATACCAAAGCTTCTTTTTTCTATATTGTAACAGATTGTATCTGTTTAAACGCAGAAAACAACATCAGATTATCTAATCTCTGCTAATCTTATTGGTCCTTCATTCATTATCAAATTGACCATTTCTAATGTCACCAAGTGATAAATTGGATTTAGCTGTTCTGCACTGACCAAAGCAGTAAATATTGCGGTTGACAGTTATAAAATGAAAATGACTGACTAAGAGCCGTATGATATGAATTTAATGCGTCTATTAATAGCCAGGCCTTCGTCAACTTTGATGCTTCGCCTCTGCACAGTGAAATGGTGCTTATTAATGTCTCGTTAGCATATAAGTAACTGTTAGGGTCTGATCTGTGCTGTTCAGCTAGCCATTACACGCAAGTTTGAACGCAATACAAAGGTCAGTCTGTTGTAACGTGGCCTAATTTATTGACATGTAGAAACAGGTGAAGATCTGCAGGAGAGCAGTGGGATTACTGAGTTTGAGTGTTACCGACATGCCGCGCTAGCTAATGCTACCTCTTACAATGCTAAAGCAGAGTAATTACGAATTGAGGGTCGGAAGAATCACATGACAAACGCTTAGTCTGGAGCCGAAACAGTATCATTCACTTCAGCTTTGAATATACTGTTCTCGATCGGTTTATTTTAAAAATCCGCCCGCTTACGTTTGAGCTCGGGTTTCCATCCGCGGAGAGGATTGAATGAAATACTTCCGGTGTCAGTCCGACATTGCGCATGCGCGAGAGTTGAAAGAGAGGCGTTCGATTTATGCTAGTTTTTCCTTACTACCCACGGCCGTGTACTCTTTAGAAGCGTCTCCCCGCCCGCAGTTTGTCCGAGAAACGTACATCAAGCGCCCGGGGATGAACCCTCAGTAGCCCGATGGTGCTAACTCGTCTGAAATTTAGGACACACTTTTGTCATGGCGGAGGGAAGCGGTAACGTTAGTCCAGTCAACCTTCCGCCCGGAGACCCACAGCTAATCGCAATGATTGTTGAGCATCTGAAGAGCCGGGGACTTTTTGACGAATTCCGGCGGGACTGTCTCGCAGACGTCGACACGAAGGTACCAGCTAACCCCTAATGAACCCGCTCGGGTCAAGTTTGATAGTGCCCCAAGCTAACGCCTGCCAGTTTCTGTCTTCAGCTGACAGTTGTTTCGTTGTGTTTGGTTCGTATTTGTGGTCCTCGTCGGCAGCCTGCCTACCAGAATCTGCGGCAGAAAGTTGACAACTTCGTCACGTCGCATTTGAGCGCGCAGGACTGGAAGCCGTCGATCAACAAGAACCAGATGAGGAACGGACTGAGACACAGCGTCGTTCAGTCAGTGTCTCCACTGTAAACACACTCTGCTGCCACTGTGCTCTACTTTAATCACAGCCCAACTCCAACGACAGGGTTTAGCAACTTTGGGGAAATTAGTCCCACTTTCTGCAAGTATTTCACATTTCATAGAGAAAAAAAAACAACCTCGAAATCGCTAAGATTGACCACAAAATATCTGCAATGTCTCTAAAAGTGAGTGTCTGACCGGACTGAATCAGTATTTTGTATGATGTGCCCATATTGGCTTTCATTGATCTATCAAACCTTACAAAAAAGCAAAAAACAGATAACTTTGGTGTAATCTTGTCAACATCTTAAGCTATAGAATTCAAGGATTCAAAGTCCTTATTGTCATATGCATGTTAGGAAACGTTTTTCCCTGCACAATGAAACTCTGATTTTGCTGTCTGCAGTGAAGCCAGGGAGGGTTACGATTTAAGATGAGGCGCACATTTTTATTTCAATAAAATCTTACATAAACGGCCCCAACTGTTGTTCAGCTAATCAATGTAGAGATCATCAAAAGGCATCGTGCTAATGAACTGAAGTGAAGATGAATTTCTCCTGCAGCTGCCTGAGATCATAACGTTACTGTCTGTTTTGTTTTTTTTGTGTTTTCTTATTTAAGATCTGGCATGCTGGAATCCGGTGTCGACAGGATCATTGCACAGGTCGTGGACCCAAAGATGAACCACACCTTCCGGCCGCACATAGAAACCGCCATCCATGACTTTCTGTCGGCCGAGAGGAAGGACGAGAATGTCCCGACCTCCAACGCCCCGCCACTACCTGAACAAACAGAGACACAGGAGAGCCAGTTGCCCCCTGGCCCCAAAACCCCTTGAGACATGGACGTAACTGGAGTGCGGTCTGATGGTTCTCGACACATAAATAAAGTCAGGGAAGTCTACGCTGCTCGCCTTTTGAAAGGCGGGGAATCGGATAAAGACACGGATGTTTCCTGCTTCCTCTGTTTAGAGAGGTGCCTCTGTGCTCTCACCGCCGAGCAGAGATGTTGTTTTGTTTCGTGTGCTTGCCGTACGAGGCTGCTGCCGCTGGAGAAACTGGACGGTTTTGAGCAGAGCATCATGACTGTGCTACACAGGACTACTTTTTTGGGGGGAGGGGGGGACACCGACTTTGATAATTATTTTCGAAGGAACTGTCTTTTTCATGTGAAGATCTGATGAGTACATACAAATGTTCTGTACCGTCTTCTAAAGATTTGTCATTAAAAGTAATGAGACCAATGTAAAAGCTGCCAAGAGCTCTGTGTGTATATATTTTAATAATTTTTCAATCTGAAGATGTGAACTTGAATTTTTACTCTTTGGATGCGCTTTGTTTTAATGTTCTACATTTTATTTGTTGTTCTTTTGAGTGTTTATGCATTTATTTTTTTACTTAAATGCCAAACTGAGCTGAAATTAGCAACGTGATTTAGTCATTTAGTCAAATCAATTTTACAACTGCTCTTTTTCCCCCCAGTTGCAACAGGATGGCCTAACAAGTACTCTGTAGTAGAGTGTCCCAACAGATCTTCAGGGCAGCAAATGAAAAAAAAACAACTTCACATTGATCCAGAGGCTAACCACATTTCTGTAATTTTGCATTTTTCTTATCTCCTCCGTCCTTTACCCGTCACTGGTACCATGAACAGCAACTCTTCACCCTCCCACCTGTGTGTGTGTGTGTGTGTGTGTGTGTGTGTGTGTGTGTGTGTGTGTCTGCGCGTGTAAATCCATCTATAAGGGGAAAAAAGTATTGTTACATAGTAGTGCCACCAGGTAGCGCTGTTGCTAACTGGTCATCAGTCTTGTCATTTAGACTCTTAATTTAAAGTGATTGTGATCCACCTTCTGCCTGATGCAGAAATCACCTCATGGACATCAGGAACACTTTGTGCACACATCCCTGGAGTATTGCGGACTTAAGAAGAAAATAGTTGAAATTCTTATTTGGATTTGGATGGAAAATATCCTCAGTGTTCCGTCATGGAAAAACAAAGTTGCAAAATCAAGTCTACAACATGCAACGGCACAGGAGAAGTAGCTTCATCCCCAAATAATAATTGTTTTGATCATTTTTAAATATCCAGTACTTATTTTCTGCATTTGAGGATGAGAAATGGTTGTTGATTATTTCCCCGAAGAATGAAGAAAGGCAGTCCTCAGCATTCATCAATCAATAAATCCGGACTTAAACTGCAACCGGTCACGGTTTAGTTGTTATGTATGTCATAACTGCATGCAAGATATCGATTTAACTGCTTGTTTTTGGCTGGAGACTGTTCCACATGTCCAGACAAATGTATGTCAGAGAGTGTGTGTGTGTGTAAATGTTCTCCTCTCTGGTATGCGTGTTTTTATAGTACTGTGTTATCATATCATAAAATCATCCCACATTAATTATAGCCATCCTTAATATTAATTTCGTGGATTAAGATATAGAGGATTAATATAAATCAATAATTGAATATTTCTAAGAAAAGTAAAAACAGGAAAAAGACTACGTCTAACATTTGTAAACTGACAAAATGTTTAAGAACGCTGTGAAAAGATCACATATTTATGTTTTTAAATTTAGGACAAGTGGAAGTCAGAGTAGTCTGTCTTCCTCTATTCTCATTGGACTTCTCCGGAGGGTAGCAGGGTGTGTGTGTGTGTGTGTGTGTGTGTGTGTGTGTGTGTGTGTGTGTGTGTGTGTGTGTGTGTGTGTGTGTGTGCGCACATTTGTTTCGATATCTCAAATCAAAGGACATGATCCGCACCTAGAAACCAACACTGCTGTCCTAGAAGATGTCAGTGGTCACATGACCTCTAGCTGACACAATGGTGGTACATTAGCAAAACAGCAATGGATCTCTGGCTGTTGTCAGTTTTCTGCTCAGATCAATTGTATCACTTTGAGCAAGATGGACACACACACACACATGCGCACGCTCACATGCTCACACACCGATGCAGATATGTAGATGGTTGTTTACAACATGAACATGTGAGAGTGCGAGGGGGTCTCGCATGTGCACTGTTTGCACAACGCTGTCTGTGCACATTAGTGTGCCAGTTTGGGCATGTGTATGTGAGTGCACGTCTCTGTTTGTGTATATGTGTTCGGGGTGAAGGGTCATTGTGTGGGTGGTGGTCAGGGGTTGTTTGAGGGAAGCAGTGGGATGTTGTTTTGAAGAGGGATGAGACAGCGCAAACGGGAAAGAGGCTGGGGGAAAAGTCCTACAAATGTCCAAACACAAACTCGTGGATGAGTGTGCGTTTCCCAACCGGGCCCCTGCAGACATACACACACACACACACACACACACACACACACACACACACACACACACACACACGCACACCCACACACACTCACACACACACACACACACACACACACACACACACACACACACCACACACACACACGCAGACCCTTTCCTGTTACCTTGCCCTTCCACCGCAACACACGCTTATCCTCAACCATGTTCACTCAAGGCGTCTTGGATGCTGGGTTAACACGCTGAAGTTATGACACATTTGTTTGGCTGGCAGGGATATACGGAGGTCATCATGTGACATGCATGTCACCTGTCCTGTTCTGGATGTGCAGGGTCAGGGATCACGGCCATCAAAGTAACAACATACAACAGCACAATTAGCCAGCATGCTTGGAAGAGAACTCGGACCTTGGACACACAAAGATATATCACAAGCTGGACTTGCAAAAACAAACTACATGGTTATCGTCAGTTTTTCTTGGGTGGCGCACCGGTGAGCGCCTCAGCCTCGCAGCACTAAGGACCCCGGTTTGACTCTGACAGGGGACCTTTCCGTTTGAAGTTTGCATGTTCTCCCTGAGTCTGCGTGGGTTTCCTCACACAGCCACAAAACATGACGGTCAATTTGAAAAAAAGAATTGGGAAAAAAATTGCGCCGAATGAGTGAGTGAGTGAATATATATATGTGGCCCTGCGATACTGGCTACCAATACAGGGTGTATCTCGTCTGATGACAGCTGGGATAGGCTCCATCATCCCCCACGACTCAGGGTGGAGGACAAGCAGCAGACGATGATAAAATGTTTCATTTAAGCCATGTGTCTTACATATGGTGCCTTTATTTAATTAAGTTGTTTATTTTAGCTGTCTTGTGTTTTCGGTCCATCACTCTTTGAAAAGTAATTTTCGGACATAATAAACAGAGAAATATCTATATGGGTCATATGTTCATTTGGTATTCGGTGGAAAACATAGATACAGATGCATGTCATGTTTGGAGATACAATAAGAACCAATAAAAGCTAAAGAAGATTTTTTTTTCCTGAGAGTGACGCTCCACAACGTTTTCAGCAAAACTAGCTCAGTGTGAATGTATCAACCATGTTTATAAGACATTAACAAGAGCAAATGTCGAGTTATAATACTTAAAAATACCATTACATAGTTTAATAAGTTTGTTGGAAGCCATATTTATCTAATTCATCCTCAAGCGTGTAACAGAAACCACAGTAAAGTCAATTTTAATCAGTAGATGTTCCTTTTATAAGCAGGGTGGATTGTAAGGCTCCTAAGATAGTGATGTGAGGTCCGATATCAGATTTTCAGGATCCTTGGCCGATCAGCAAAGTCTGTTTTACCACAATGAGACTGGCTTTATTTAATTTGTGGAGACATTGGACTTGTGTCTCCGGAGTTCAGCTTCTTATTAGGTTTAGGGGACGAACCATCACTCGAAGCACCTTTGTCGAGTTTAGCTCCAAAACACTTTTTGAGGCTAAACAAAAATTTGATGATGAAAAAAAAAGCGTAAAAATACTTCCATTAGGTTTCTGTGGCTCTCGGTTGAGTTTTGGGCACAAAACCTCCCGCTACGATTTTAGGCACAAAGGTTTAGTCACAAAGACATTCAGTACGGTTTCTATACTGAGAGGGACAAAAAAAATTCTAACTACGGGTTTGGCAACTCTGGCACAAAAACACGGGGGTGGTTTCTGTGACGCCTGCTTGTTTTTATTTTTACAAACAAACACATTTGGTTACTTTTCTGTTTTCTTTTTTTTTTCTTACAAAAAGACACAAAATCTGACTTGGTTAGGCTTTGGCAAAGGTCTTCATTGTTTATCCAGAAAAACATTCGTCTGAGTTTGGACAAAGAACATTTAGTTGGGATTAGGTCAAAAACACTCCGTGAAAGGCCTGAAGAGGCTCAGCTAGGTTTCTACGGGTGGATTAGATTTCGGTACAAATCACTGATTTATATTTCCCCTACTCCTGGTAAGGTTTAGTCTAGTCATGTAAACTCTTGACCCAGTTTGGGCAAACTTGATTGGCTAAACTACCTTCGGCTGACCTCAAAGATACATGCGTTGGTGTTTGGTAACGGCTGTTTAGGTTTAGGCTCAGACACTCGGTCAGACAGCTTGGCTTGAACCTCCGATTTGAACTCATGTAACGTGTCAGGACTCAACCGGCTGATCATCGCCGTCATGCAAATGTTCGGGTTGGAAAATACTGATGTGTTTACACAAACGAAAGAGATGCCACCTTTCTGACCCTCAAAACCAGCCGCGTTCTTAGCAGCCTCAGACACACTAAAACCAAATATCCAAACATTGGCATTTTGAGGCGCTGAATTAAGATAGTGAAGCTAGCAATCATCAGTATGTCAGCATTTAGTGCAGCCTTGAAGCCGACAGCTCTCGTTTTTCTCACAGACTAAATTAGTTTTCACAACCTTATCCTAAGGGTGTTCTTGTCAATGTGTTATAACAGTTCTACGAAGGAAGGCAAACAATACAGAAACTAATAAAAAGCATTTTTTACATGTTATAAACCTCTGAGCCTTATCAGGAACCGGTTAAAGGAATTATTATTTAAAAGTAAGTAAGATAATATCAGATGGCAGTCATGCCGTGAAATAATGATATTTTACCAGGACTGCTTCACATACTCTGGCTCTCCCTTTCACTCAGAGTACTCCAGATACGTTTCTCACAGCACGTCTCCCTGCCAAAAAAGCAGCTGCTAACTCTCAAACTCTCTCTCTATCTCTGCAGACGGACACACGGACACTCAGGCACACACACCCACACAGACACACACACACAAACGAACGCGGGCGAGCAACCACGCACACACACACACACACACACACACACACACACACATGCTTATACGGCTATCATAGTGAGGACATTCATTGACATCATCCAATTCCCTTGACCCAAAGCCATACGGTTAAGTGTCTCTTTCTAACCCTACGGCTGACCTTAACCTGCACCTGAGTCTGACCCTTAATTCCGGTTCCGAATCCTTAGATTGTCCCGTCCAATTTGTAAAGCTGGGTTTTCCCGACTTCACAAGACATTGCCCTAGGAATAATATAATAAGGAGTGATCCTGAGCCGAGGCTTCGGACACAAAACCCAGTGGGCCCTACTTTCCTGTCTACTGTGTGTGTGTGTGTGTGTGTGTGGTTGTGTGTGTGTGTGTCCACAACACTAGAAATACTTTGCACGCACACGCACAGGCTGGCGGGCTAATTGAGTGTGGATGTCTCGAGTGGTTGACCTCCGCGTGCCCCCGTCTCCCGTCGTGGACGAGCACCTTATAAATCCCGTCACTGGAGGGGTGGTGTGGACCCCGAACCGCCTTTTAAACTTTTTTTTTTTGGACCCATTTAAAGTAAAAAAATGAAATCTCCGCTTTCTGTGATCAATCCCCCCCCCCCTCAAAAAAAAAGAAAAAAGAAAAAAAAAATCGTCTCCATTGCCGTGCGCGTTCACGCCGCTGCGTTGTGATTGGTAGAGACACGCGCTCCTTTCACTCAAGTGGCCGTGAACGCGCAGCTCTTATAGGCTATATAGTTCCGGGCTCCGCGCGGCGGCCGCACTACCGGCGCACACTTCACCCGCGCTGCCGCTGCAGGCGCGCCGAGCTCAGCCGTAGAGACGCGCGGGCAGCAGGCAGCCTCTCTCCCCCCCCCCCACCCCCCCATCCCCCCGCCCCCCCGCTCAGCCCTCCCCCCCCCCCCCCCCCC
>CAAKHD010004524.1:0-22500 GCA_901007705.1 Fistularia tabacaria
GGTGCGCCCCCCCCCCCCCCCCCCCCCCGGTAACCTGCAAAAAGAGAGATCCCAGGGATCAGGGAGAAGATATGAAGTTATTATGATGGAAAGGGACATAATTGCAGATAGGATAGGGTGAGGGGAATGAGAGCAAAGCATTATGGGATATCCCTCAGCAGAGTGCCCAATCCTGAGTGCTCCCCCCTCAGCCCCTGGGATTGAAAGATGGTTCCACAGAAGAGAAGCTGAATGCTATAGCCCCTTTTAGAGAAGCCGGGGCCAAAAGTAGTAAATCTGACTGGCTAGCAGTATTCTAAGAGTTCTTTGACATATGATGTTGCCTGGTTGCTAAGGGCTTTGTAGGAAAGGAGAGGGATTTTAAATTCTATTCTCGGAGATACAGGGAGCCAGTGCTGAGAAGCCATTAATGGGGAGATATGATTCCTCATAACGAGTTCTTGTTACTACAGTGCACATGCATTCTGAATGAGCTGGAGAGTCTTTAACAACTTGTAAGGCAGCCCAACATGAGAGTAACAATTATCAGGTCAGGAAGACACAAGAGCATGAATTAGATTTTCTAAAACTTTCTGCAACATTAACACTGTTACCTTATACTACAAAGATGGTCAGAATCACTTCTGCTAAACCCTCTAGCAGAGTTCACAATCCAAAAGTCTGTGAACACAAAATTAAACTAAGCATTGAAATTAGAACCCCATATCACTGTTTGTAGTAATGTTGCATTTTTTCACAATCCAGCATAACAAGATTAACTCATTTACCTATTGTTTTTTTGCTTTTGTTGCTTCAAAATCTTTTAGGGATATAGGAACCCACAAAAAAAATCTCATCCCCAGTCACCTCAGCTGGCATTAAACAGCTTTACTTCTTCATTAGAAAGCTTGTATGCTGGAGATACTATTGTTTGAGTGAATTGCCTTGTCAATTTGCTACCTTATGATTAATCCAGTGTAAAATCAGCTTATACCATTATCTTTTGGTATTGTTACCAACAAGTAAGGGATTAAACCAGAGTTTGCCCCATTTTTGATGTATCATGAACATAGTAAACATCCACATCGTCATGTATTCATTTTTGCCATGTCCATTTTCACGTTAAAGTGTCCCTGTCCTTTTCATAAGCTGCAAAATGAGAACATGGTGAATACTACAGGCTTGCTGGCATAACAGGAGTTGTATGTTTGAAATACAACATTGAAAACTGCTGTCATGCACAGGAAACTCATTATTATTAAAGGAGAAGAATATACTTTATTTAATAATTACTCTCTTGTGTAATAATTATTATAATAAATATTCATTATAAGTGTCAACAAGCTTGTTGAATAAAAAAAAAAAAGCAACACACATTTATTCTTCTAATTGTGGTCAGTGTCTGAAAGATAAGCCTCCCATTTTAAAGAAAGAACAAAAAGGCTGGGAGTCTGTAGATGTCCTGACAAAAGTTGGATGAAAGATGTGTGCACGCTCCAAGACTGCTTTTTCCATAGACCAGGGGCTTTGGGAGATAAAGGTGATGGCCTTTGAGCTTTGCATGGCCTTCCGACCTTCCGACCTACTGAATCTTGGAAGGAGGGAAGGAAGTCCAATTCCTCCAGAGTTCCTCATAATGTCCTGTTAGTGACCCCATTTCCGAGTAATTTGTTCACTTCATGAGCCCTGTGGCTGCAGCAGACAAAAGACTAAATAACTAATTAAAAATAAATAATAAATAAATAAAGAATTCAGACACAGTGTACTTTTCAGATTATTTTTAATTTAAAAGGTGTATAAACAAAAGACTGAAAAGGTATACACTATTTATTTGTGAGCCTCCCATAAAATGAATAGAGAAAATCCCATTCACAATTCTGTTTTATTTAATAAAATATGTATTTGGTAACTTTATATTTACACGCAATTTAATGGATGTACACAAATAAACAGTTATCTTTTTCTAAATGAATGCCTTAATCACAATAACACAGAAATCTGAATGCTGTTTAAAATAAATGAAACAAAAATAGTAATAAATACTCTGATTTAAGACAGAACATTTGGTTGTAAGCAAAGAAAGTGGCTTAAACAGACACCCATCCAGTTAGGAGATATCCGTAGGATTTATCCTTTAATGTAAACATTGTGACAGATTTGTTATAAAATAAATCTTATTATATAAAATAGATAAAGCAATATTGAAAAAAAAAATAATTTACCATAAAAATTTAAGAAAATCACAAACACCCTTGTTGTTTTGTTTGGCTGAGTAACATTGTTTTGATAAAATCTTATTATAAATTACAAATCTGAGAATGCTGGTGTACCACATAAAAATAATTTATAACTGATATAGCCTTCACCACAGTACCTATGCCAGATGCTAGATTCCTTAGTATAAAATAACGCATTTTGCTGAATAAAATCATGATAAATAAATTCTTAAGTACAAAAAAAGTTTTAGAAACTACAGCACTGGAAAACAATCTGAAGATTGTCTTACGGCTGGAAAAGTCACTTCTTGTCAAACAATGGATGAAAACGATTTTTTGATTAGCGTAACAATTTTAACATGACACAATTTTTTTTTTTTTTGAGGTTGTCTCATGCTACTTCAAACTGATGAAACAAAGGTAATAGCTGAGGAACAGGATTCTAAATGCTCAAAAACATTTTGTTCTAGGTCATTACAATAGCTTGGCATTACATTGACCATCCAATTGAAACAGCTCAGCAGAGCTCAAAGTCACTTTAAAATTTAATTTGCAATATCAGTGGACTAAAGTCAAAATAGTGCATTCTTTAAGATGTAGCAAAACAGAGCCCATTGGTAAAACCTATTCAACTCCCATCTGAAGGAGTTTAATTCGTGGCACAGACAGGGCCTGAGACTAAAGGAAGGTTTTAATTTGAGTTAGCTCAACATTGAGCAGTGTAAGTAATGCGGATTGTCTACAAAATATGCCTTTCTATTTTTCCAGTTCTATTTCAAAGTTTCCTTCTTAAAACTCATGATAGCCATAACCACGGCTATATACGTTGCACAATAAGCTTTCCACAGGGACTGAAACAGTATCTATGTAATAAACATACTGTACTAAACTTTATCAAAAAGAAAGCAGGCCACTAGAGCTGAATTTCTAAAGGGACATTGCTCCAAGTTTACTTATATTGATAGTTACCATAGAACATATTAAACTTCAAATATTTGACGGAATACCTGAGTTTACAAAGTTTAAAATACAATGGATTTCAAAATGCAATGAATGTCAAGTTGAGAGGTGCCATTAAGATGCATTACAGAAAAGAAGAATTCATTGTTTCTAGAATATGCCCAATTGAAAAGAGTAGTTGTCAAAATATTGACATTTATTTATCATCTATTGATATATTTTTAAACATCTCAAGTACCCTGGCCTCTATGAAATTCCAATAATGTACACGAGAGTGAGTCTTTCATCCCAGTCTCCCATTAAAATTATTTTCTAAATAGGATGAAGCATAACATTGAACTACTCGCTAGCAAACGTGAGAAAAGACTCAATACTAGCTTCGTAATGCTATATCTTTGATTCTGTATAGTTCTACCCTGTTTCACATCAGAAACAGAAGTGATGTAAACAGCACCTTTATATACTGTGGGTCTGAAACCTTCAAAGTGAGACTCAATTTTAAACAGACTGATGACATGTGACATATGTTGGTACCTGAGGAAAAGGAGAATGCGCAAAGTAGATGTCATTAAAAACCTTCCTAGATGCCAGACTTTAAGGATTTTACAACCCTGATGGATTGAATTGTTTTTGACACTTCAAACAAGTTTTTTCTTAAACTTTATGTCACCGGTAAACTTGTCTGTGGTGTAAAGATTCCTTCATTAGATGCCTTTTTTCAGTCCATGACACACATTGATTGACAGACACTTTTCTCTACTTAGAGTTTTGCAAAAGCAAACACATTGTGTTACATCAAGGCATTCTGGATACAGTAGTGCATTGCTGAGTTCCATCAATTGAACCTAAATAATTCCATCACCACTCCCTTATCTTCTCTATGTGCGTTTCAGCTTTGAGGTCCTTGTGGTCAAAAACAATTTGACCAGCCAAGTATATGGCTAAAACCCCAAAGATAACAGAGCATGCAATGTAGGCAGTAACAGACTGTGTAAAATGAACGATCATTCCCATGAATAGAGTCGGAAAAACCTGAGAGAGGAGAAAAGTGCTGTCTAAGATGGCAAAGTCGAGGCCCACACCACGTTTGTCGTACCCTGGCAGAGTATCCTCAAGCTTTGTGCCACAAGAGCTATGAGAAAAGCTGTGTTGTGTATTGAGCAGAGGGCTGTTGTAGTACTCATAACTGTCTTGCCTGAGGAAGTTTTGCATGTAGAAGTCTCCTGTTTGGTGGTTTGTTGTCCCCTCCTCTTCTACAACAGGCACAGAGTCCTGCTTTACTGGGATTCCATTATTCTTGCTTTTGGTTCTTTTTTTTGGCATATAGACCTGAAATGAGGAAAGAAAATATGATTCAAATACACTGCCTTTACCGGTGAGAATGTTACAAGAAATCCTGCAGTACATTTCACTGGATATCACAATATGCACATTTTTTCCACAATAACCCCGGTACTCATCATTTACAAGCATTAGCAATCATCTCTTGCCTCTGAGTGACCTCTTAGACAAGGCTTAGTATTTGTCAAGTATACTTGTAGCTCTCTCTCAAATTCTAATTCTCAAGACACTGCCTTCCATTTATGAGTCAAGACATTTAGGAGTCCTTACACAATACAAAACAATGTATTTTAAATATTGTCTCAGTACTTTAAACATTGTGTTTATTTTATTAGTCATACTTTGTGTGATGAGTACTTCCTCTTGAATTTCTGTCACACAATGGTCTATTAGCACTGGCTGAATGGTGCAGTTATCCATCAACACATTCATCCATTATCTACTACTTATCCTGCACATAAATTTGCAGGGACGCGGGGGCCTATCCCAGCCGTATCTGGGTGAAAGTTGGGGTACATCCTGGACCAGTGGCCAGGTGATTGCAGGGCCACAGGCCACATATCGACACAAACAACCATTAACTCTCATTCAAACATTCTGGGCAATTTATTACAATGAACTTCTTGTTCTTCTTCATGTTTTTCGACTGTGCCTTTGTCTAATTGCAATATTAGCAGGCTATCACCTAAAACCTTTCTAGAAAGAGTAATGCAACCTCTTTTCTCCTGAGAAGGAGAGTCATCTCAGAGGCTGAGAGTACCAAAACAACTGAACATTACTTGACTATCTTTGTCTACCGCTTTTCAAAGAAGGATATAACATTCTAAATAATCACTAGAATTAAACAAATATAAACATTTTATCCAACTAAATCTTCTCATCCATGATAGAAGCTGTAAAATTAAAGAAAAGTCAACAGGTCAGGGGGATATGGGTCAAAATGTTTAATTCATTAATAATTTTCATCTAATTTTAGCAAATATCAGCTTGTCATTACAATTATGAAAACCGATTGAAAATAGTAATGAATATACATTTGAATATGAAAACTATAAAATACTCTAGAAAAAGGTTGATGGCAAGTAGCAGAGCTGGACAAAAGTTCTCCTCAGGGTTACTGCCATTGTGAAATACTAGGCAGAGTGAACTTTCTTTTCAGTCTGGTAGCCACAAGTTTGATGACACCAGAAGAGGTATAAATCCAGTCAGCTGGAGAATAACTTTGAGCCTTTCTTCGAAGCCAATAAAATGTTGGTAAATATGACAACATGAGCTGAGAAATCCCATTCTTGAGAGTCCCTCAATGCGTCATTCAACTGACGGCCAAGTCATCAGAGGAGTCAAACTATTCAAATACTTCTTTGTCAATGTACACTTCTGTGCATTGTGGTAAATACTTGTGCAGGATATAAACAGAAAATTATGTTTTTGTGGTCCTGCTTTGCATTATTTTCAAGATGTCCACTGATGAAACATTGATAGTCTATGTTTAAATTTGATTTCAATCAAGCCTATAAATTGCCATCCATGTTTCAGAATCAATGGACTGTCTTTAAAATGGGCATCATCTATTTGATGATTGTTGATGTGTCCTACTTAATTTACGGCACTTGATTTATTTATTAGTCCATATATTTTAACTTTTGCCGCTTCATTAGTTGACTTTAGTTCCTACCATGTTCTTACCTGGCACACTGTAAATTTAACTACCCAACAGGCAGTTAGGCACATTGGTGATTGCTACAGCCATAATACAATGTTATTTTTTTTCTACTCAAGTCCAACTAGTTGACTTGGTCATCTGCTACTATTGCCTGGATACTGTGGTGTTTCCTGGTTCAGAGAGTTATAATAAAATTGTCAAATGCTCTTTTAGCTATGTAAAAATACAATACTTGCATACAGTTTTCATGCAGCATTTACATGGTAATCACATTGGAGACTTGTTTAATTAGAAAGGAACGCAGTTCTTTATCTTACCATTACACAAAAAAAGAGAAAACACACACATACGAAATGCCATCCAAGGGCAAATAAGACAGGCCTATTATTTTAACAGGCAAATCAATAAATCGAACGGAGAAGTCGTACTGGTACAAGAAATGAACTGAAATGATGGTTTTGCAGTGAGCAATTAAATTCATGTGAACGAGAAGATCAAGCTTACGTAACGTGACTGGCTACGCTTTCATATTAGATTTAACTGTGTGAAGGTTAGAAGCTTAGGCAATCAGACTGAAGCCAGCCTGATGTTATCTAAATTCTTAACAACAAAGGTTATGTGTATCAGAGGAGTCTATGGAAATGCACAAAGCTTTCATTTTAGCATTTGGGGAGACAATTGAATGTTAAATTTGTGGCTACTTATATAGATAGATTATCATCCACGGATGAAAACAATCTGTATGGATGTGGAACATCATGTTTGCATTGACTGCATGGGTCAAAATGACAACAAGCAGTAGAAGGGAGAAGAAAATCAAACTTTTTTTTTTTTTTTTTTCCCCCTATTGACGGATGGCTGTAACTGCACAATGCAGTCAGATGGATGCCGTTAGCAGCATTGATAGGTGCATCTCTAAAATCCCTACAAACTTTGAAACATTTTCTGGAGAACTAGTTCCAATCTTTGGTGCAGCGTGTCATGCTTTCTCGACAAATCGGATGGTATTGTTTTGATTAATGATGTAGTCGCGATAAAAGTCCTGGTATTTGGAGCGGATTTGTAGCCTTTAATGCTCTGGTGGTACCTAGTTTTGGATCCACTAAGGAGAATTGCGTTTTTGACCGATAATGAAAATTAGGTAAATATATTTACCCAAAGAAGACCACTAGTTATCCACAATACTTGTCAAATCACTGTGTTTCAGAAAAAGAACTGGTAATTTATGAAATGATAAAGAGAGATGAAAACAGCAGTGCAGTTTACTGGGATCCCTGCACAATCTGTGTACTAACCTCTTTTTCCTTATGGTAATGGCAGGTGAGTGTATAGGGCAAAGTCTGCAGCGTTGCATATGCATAACCAGTCAGGGCTGCCATGACTGTGACAAGAACCACATTCTTGGATAGACAGATGACCAAGGCAGATACTGTGAAGCTGACCATGCTGCTTACGTAGACCAATCGTGAGCCGAACTGATGAACCATGCGGCTCATGACAAGGGAGAAGAAGGTTGATGTGGCACACTGAAGGAAAAGGCCCAGACTTCCCATTCGGACACCTGAAAAGAAAAGAAGAACTAATTAGATCGGTCAAAGTATATAAATGTAGACAAATATTGATGTCCTATTTTGTTTTTTTAAAACAAAGCGACACAGAACTTATTCCATTCCTTCCATGGCCACTTCAACAATATATGCAGTTTCCTTGAACGTAACTAATTTGTTAACTTTGTTAACTGCAGTTTGAAACTTCAGTTTTTTGCAATAATATAAGCAAACATGCAGAGATATTACACAGAGAACTGTAAGAACTTTCTGGTTTGATACATATTTGGGGGTTCATGTACTTATATCTCCAATGAGAAAAGTATCCCTTTACAATGTTTTGAAAAGCATGAGTGGACGAGGCAGCAAATCCATGATTATTGAGTCTTAACTGGATTGAAGTGAGATTTGAGGTTCATCTGAGGAAAGACCAACAGAACCCTTGCATTATTGATATGAGGAGTTGTTAAATAAATTAGACTAAGAAAAATGGTAAAATAACCCTGGTCAACAATTGCTTTATTGATTATTGTTTAATATTACGTTGTTTGTGGACAGAATAGAACTACTGCTACACAAATTTCCTGAGATTAATTTAACTTGCTATTGTAGGAAGAAAAAGTGTCTTCTCTCTTGGGGAAACTATTTCATCCATTAAGCAAGCTCTTAAATGTCTGTGAATGGTTCGAAGGATGTTATTTTGTTTCAAGCAAAGTATGATATCTCAGCTTTGTGTAGTAATAGTGTGAATTAGAATATCAGCAGCTGTGCAAGAAATCAGTAACATTAAAGGAGTATGTTCACAATACTATATTTTGAAAAGCCAAGCTGGTGAGTTCTTTTGGCAAATACTATAAGAGCTAATAATGCAAACTAAACATTTATTTTGTACTGAATGCTTAAGGTAGATTCCTTTTGTGTGAAAAGGGGATTGCCTTGTGACTGGAGGAAATCTAACAAGTAAATAAAGCATACAGGGATACAAAGGTGTGGCGAAATAGAGCAGAATATAAATGAAAGAAACATCATATCAGAAGCTATATTCTATATTTGACGGAAATAGGAAAACATTTTGGGCATTTAATTTTTCGATTTTTAAATTTACAATGCATTATCAATTATAAAAATTAGCAAAATTCTTATTAGCCATATTAAATTAAAACTGGAATTATATTTTACAACAAATGTAGTCACTTATATTTTATTTGATAAAAACAAGTATGATGGAAAATATTCATAATGAATAAGCAGAACACCAGTGTCAGTCTATCAAACTTCAAATGTTATACACATCCACATTTTGCTTACTAAGCAGGTTACTGAGATAAATCAAAAACCATAGCTTGACACACATTTCCTACAAAAAAGTAGCTACATATCTGCTACTGAGGTAAACTTTACGCAGTGAATTCTTGAAGAAACCTTTTTGTGGCAACTGGACTTGAATTTCCTCCCTTGAATGTGTTTCAACTCTCATCCAAGACTCTTCAATTTGAATGGACTCAGGGGAGTTTTCTAAATATGGCTGCCAGGTCTGGGGGCTGGTCGAAGTTGCGATGGCTTATAATGTTAACTGGAGAGTTGTTTTGCAGAAACTAGGTTGAATGTGGTTGTTGTGTTAAAAGAGTTGTCGTAGGGTAGAACAAAAGGCACAATTTCTGGGATCCCACCAGAGTTGAAATTTGAAAAAGGTAAGCTTAAGTTCAGACTGTGTGTCACAAAGGAGAGAAACCTGTTAGATCATTTGGACTGAGGATCATGAGGAAGTCACTGGAGCCTGGTTTCGGTAGAGGATCTTCCCGATCCCCGGATGGTTTGGAGGGTGCAGACAGACCTGGTGTGTATGAATTGTTCTGTCTTTGGATGGATCCTAGTACAGCGTTGCATATGGGCAAAAGGTCGTCCCTAACCCCCACCCCCCCCATGCACACTCAAGCCAAAACAAGTAATTCCACAATGTCTATGGAGGTTCTCAGTCAACCAACTCATGGTTAATTCTTCTAGAAATCTTTTGCTGAATTTGAAAATTGAAGTCCATTTGCCACGAAAAGATTTCGACAACAGTTATTTCCACAATTTTCATGCTTCTCTATATGCAGGACTGTAAACTCCTATGAATACCTCTTCTACGAATGTTAAATTGTTAAGCACTGATTCACTAGAACTACCCATCTGCTGAATTTTAGCTGCTAAACTCAACGTACAATACACAATCATTGTTTATTTTGTCAATTTTATCTTGACAAATGGATTGGAGCTAGATAGTGGAGGTATTGTCTTTGAGTGGCATTTGGCGAAGGGTCTGGATTTAACTGAGGCTCAATTTTGCTACTTTGTCCTAGCATATAGTTTACAGGCTTTGTAGATCATGGAAAAAATATTGGCAAAATTGATCAGGCCTGAACCTCAATATAGGGGGAAAGCAATGGGACTCTATGAAGTCTAACTAACATCAGCCTGTGGGTTCCCAACCTGCACAGAGAGACATCAGGGTCAGCGGCTGTCTATTTTTGGTGGCAGACAGTTCGGAGCCGTATGCACGATGAATGATATTCTGGACATGGAATGTTACTCCTCTGGCAAAGAAGAAGACAGTGCTGATGTGAGTGGCAAAGAAGTACCAGCTAAAAAGAGTTGGATGGCATTGGCTCTAGAACCAGGCTCCGACATAAAGGTTGAAGTATCTTCTTTTCTAAAGTAGCTCAAGAAGAGGGGAAACAGGGGAGTGTGGAGATATTCACGGGTCCCCCATATGGGATAGGGCACAAACTGACAATTTCGATGCTGAGAGACTTTAACAATTACATTGGCAAAGACAGAGAAATCTAAAGGATCTTGATTAGGAGGAACAGCCTACCCAATATAAATCATAATAGTGTCTTGCTATTGGACTTCAGTGCGAGACACAAATTGGCCATGACAAACATCATGTTCAAGCCAAGGATCTTTCATTTGTGTACATGGTAGGACACCTTACAATCAAACAATCACAGTTATTGTCATATCATCAGATCTGCAGCTCTATATTTCAGACATTCCAGTGGAGTGAGGAGCAGCGCTGTCCACTTAACAATATCTGAATCTGGCTACTCCTCAACCTGACCACAGCCTTTTCGGGGGAGCTTGCAGTTGAGCCGCTGCTCCTTCAAATCCAAAAAAGTTAGTGAAGGTGCTTCAGGTACTCACTCAAGATACCTACTGGGTGTCTAGATGTGTTCTGGGTACGTTCACCAATTAGGAGGCATTGGGGGGATTATATCATCAATATTGCATGGCAACAGTTCTTGCTCCCAAAAGGAGAGCTAAAGTACATCACTGGGGAAGGGAATGCCTGTGTTGATCTGCTCAATTAATGCCACTACAAGTTCAGCACGAGTCAGGTCAAATTCTTTTTATATAGCAGCAATTCAAAACAGAGTTGTTTCATGAAATTTAGTGTACAGTAGGTCGAGACCATAAAATCACCTTTTACCAGACAGAAACCCTGGACAGATCCAAGTTCACTGTGGGCGGCCTTTAGTCTCAATCAGTCAGAGTAAAACAACTACCCTATATCAAAAATGTAAAAATTCAAGTTCCACCTAGATTTGCGGCATAATTCAGATTCACAAAAAAGTGGTTTAGAGTCTAGTGGATAGCAACATATGATGGTACCTTTTTTGTATTGCACCAAAAGTTATGAATGTACTGACATTACCGGACAAAAACAGCATGCCTAATGGTAACGGCAATTGATGAAATAACAACAAACAAGGCATTCAGCATTATCATGTGGTAAAAGCCAATCCGTTCTACCCCTTTTTCAGGGTTTTAGGGTTACATTTCCTCTGCTTCTTCCCCAGATACTGTCACCTCTCATACTAAAGGTATCATGAAAAAAATACAAATTCGCTGGGCTTGACTAACAGAATGTGAAGTTATTTGTCTTTATTCATTTTCATGGTGCCGCCAGAACTACTTTGGAAACTAGGAGAGGAAATTCAACTTACCATTTGAAAAGATTCAAGATTTAGTGTCAACTATGTTTTAGAGGATCTACAGATCAAGCCAGCAAGACCAAAGACAACTTGAGTTTCTATCCCAGTACAGTACTCAATTTTCAGAGGTAGGAATTGAAAACCAAAACAATTCATACAATTTCTTAAAGTGCGAATCTACATCAATTAAAGTTTGTTATATAGGTGTTTTACACTGACACAGAAAAAAGGAAAGGTAGCAGAAGCCATTAAGACATGCAGAAAATCAAGCTATGTCTCACTTCTCATACTTTCAACATTAGTGTATCCTGTTGATGTGTGCCGCATGAAAAATTGTACATATGGCTGATTTGGACTGTGGCGCACGGCAGTCCAAATCAGCCATATGTATAATTTTTAACATAAGGTTATGTTGACATTCCAGAATCTTATGCTGAAAATGTCTTTTATCCCCCCCACCAAAAAAAAGATGGTATACTTCTAAGTTGTTTTAATTAGAAACCATGTCTATTAAACATTTAGAAAGCACAAATACAAAACTTGAGGTGAATGAGAATGAAGTGAATATCTGACCTTCCTCATATCTTTGCCTTAATGTGCTTCCAGGTGAGGCACTGGGCACACCTTCATATAACCCTTCTCCCACAAAGTCTGTGAAAAAAAGCATGAAGGACATTACGGCGATCCAGCTGCAGAGCTGAGCCACACAGAGCTGCCTCATCACCCTTGGGATGTTGCAGTAACTTTTGTAGATGACTGGGGTCATGTTCTGGCAGGTTCTTATTAAGCATAGCACGGGTCTCAGGAGCCTCAGGTTGAACTTCAGCAGGTAGCAGCATGAGTTAGGCATCGCACACTGGTCAGCCTGTTTTGCCCCAGTCCCTGATTCCAGTGAAGATCCAGAATCAGCAGAACCACTACTGGCACTAGGTTCTGCAGACACCTTCATGGTGACAAATACACTGGATATAAAGATGATGATGAGGACAAAGAACAGGCACTCAGCCTGGCCTCCCAGGTAAACAGAGAGCTGGCCTTGACTCCAGTCCAGTGCAGGAAGCAAATAACCAACACAGCCCCCCAAGCTGACCATGAAGGAGAACATTGCAAACGCTTGGCTGCATTCTTCTTCATTTTGATACAGATCTGACAAAAGTGCCTCCAGTGGTGTGAAGCACATTTGTCCACAAAAGTCGAGGAGACCCACTCCGAGGATTAGGAAGCCCACCTGGAGGACAGAAATTATGAACTATCAGGAAGTGTTACTATTGACATGGTAAACAAATTAAAACAGAGGGAAATGAAATCAACAAATTTGTTGGTGCCAATTGTTGGTGCCAATCACAGAGACAGATTTACCAATGCATTAATTCATTCTCAATTTTTGGTGGGCTATAAATGCACAAACACATTCTATTCACCCACAACATGGACTACTAGTTTTTGTGAAATGAAGAAGCTACCAACTTATCAGTTGCCTGCTCTCTGTGTATTAACTTTAACAAAAAAAAAATAAAAAAAATTAAGTTTCGTACCTGGAAAGTCCCCCCGCCCCACGAAAAGTGTGCAGAGAGGAAGTCAGCATGTGGAATGATGAAAAGTGCCAGAATAACTCCAAAAGACAGCAGTAAAATGAAAGGCTTTCTTCTGCCATAACTGCTGTTGCAACGGTCACTGGCTGAGCCGATAAGAGGAATGAAAAGTAGGCCAAGCACCGGTCCGATACCTACAAACAGGACAAAGGTTACGAAGTCAAAATCAAATACAATTAAAACAATATAATAGATGATGTACATACTTGTTGTCAGAGGGTATGGGGATAGTTTGAGGTTAAAAATAATATGAATATAATTCACTTATTTTGTCTTCTTGTCTTATCAAAAATAAGCATTCATACTAAAAACCAATGACTTTCATGCTGCATCAGTAGATGCCAGGCTTAACAACAACCACCAGCTGTGCTGATAACCTACAGGTTAACGGTGGGTCGAAAAACAAGAGGCAGAAGGTATCTCTTTAGACAGAGATAAAAGAGGAAAGACACAAGTCTAGGAGTGAGAGTAGGGACTTTAAATGTTAAGAATGGCAGGAAAAAAGCTAAAAAGTAGGTTGACATGCTGAGGAGGAGGAAGATGGGTTTACTGAATGTCCAGGAGACCACGTGGCAAGGTAAAAAGGCAAGAAGCTTAGGAGCAGGATTTAAGTCTATCATGATACTGATCGGAAGAGAAATGGAGTAGGAGTTATCCCAAAGGAGGTTTTTTTAAGGAATATTCTGGGGGCGAAAAGAGTTTCAGGTAGAGCGGTCGAAAGTAGAAATTGAAGGGGTGATGTTCAATGTTTTAGTGGCTATACCCCAGATGTAGGAGACGGAGATATTGAGTAAATTAGATGGAGTGATGCAGAATATTCCCAGAGGTGAGAGTGGTAACTGGGGCAGATTTCAATGGACATGTTCCTGCAGGCAATAGAAATGATGAAGAAGTGATTGGAAGGTTTGGTATTCAGGATAGGAATGCAGAGGGACAGGTAGTAATATTCTTTGCAGAAGGAATGGAAATGGCTATCGTGAATGAATTAATTGATACTTTATTGATATCCAAGGGGAAATTTGTGTGTTACAGTAGCAGTTGAGCTGCTGCAACAGGATGCCGTCTTCCAACGCCATCTTCATCATCATACTCTCTTCCAGAATTGACAGGAACATTGGGTAACAGAGAGAGTGTGGAGCACACAGCCAGATCACATCTTATGGAGATGATGTGTGGAATAACTGGTAGGAAGGAAGATGAAGAGGGTAAAGGCAGTGCAGAGGATGAAATGGTGTAAAAAGGAAGACCATTGTGTGATTTTTGGGGAGGAGTTGAGACAAGTTTTGGGTGGTGAGGAGGCGATTCTAGATGACTCGACAACTGCAGATATCGTTATCAAGGGGACAGGTAAGAGAGAACTTGGTTTGTCATTACGAAGCAAAGTAGATAAGGACACATGGTGGTGGAATGAAGAAGAGCAGGATTGTGCACCGTGAAAGAGGTTAGTTAAGAAGAAGTGGCACAAGGGCTAAAGAGAATAGACAGGAGCACAGGGAGATGCAGCGCAGTGTCAAGAAAGGCGTCTTCTGATAAAATGCATAATTATTATTATTATTGTTAAAGTGAAGTTAGAGGTGGCAAGGGTCAAACAAATAGGATAGGATAGGTTTATACTGGTTAGCAATTTTGAGAGACAGAGATGAAAAGAATGTACAGCAGGTTAGGGTGATTAAGGATAGCGAGGGAAATGTATTGACAGGTGCCCAAAGTGTAATTGGAAGATTAGAAAGAGTAATATGAAGAGTTGATGAATGAGTAAAATGAGAGATAATAAAGAGTAGAGGAGAAGACCGTGGTGGAAAACGAAGTAGTAGAGATTAGTAAAAGTGAAGTGGGGCAGATTCAAGGATTCAATGCATTTCTTGTCATTTGCAAAGTGGGGAGAGCATTAAAAGGAATAAAGAGTGGAATCACAGTGGGTCCAGATGATATACCCGTGGAGGTATCGAAGCGTCTTGGAGAGGTAGTGGAAGAGTTATTGACTAGATCATTCAATAAGATTTTATGAGCTTGAGGGAATGCCTGAGGAATGTAGATGTATGCTGGTGCCAACTTTTAAGAATGAGGCAGATGAGCAGAGTGGTGGTTACTCCAGAGGAATTTAGTTGATTAGTCATCCAATTAAGTAATGGGAAGGGGTGAAGGAAATTAGACTTGGGATTAAAGTAAGCAATTGCGGAAAGCAGTGTGATTCCAAACAGGAAAGAGTAATACAGATGGAATATTTGCTTTGAGAATATTTATCAAAAAGGTCAGAAGACAGTGTATTATGCCCCTGTATATCTAGGAAAAGCATATGACAGGGTGCTGAGAAGGGAACTGAGAGACTTTGAGGACATCTACAGTAGCAGAGAAGTGTGTTCGAGAGGTGCCGGATATGTATGTGAGATGAAAGATAGCGATGAAGTGTGCCATTGGAGTCAGAGAAGTTCAAGGTGGTGGTGGGAAAGCATCAGGGATAATCTCTTCTTGTTTGCTATGTTGATGGACAGGCTGAAAGATGAGGTTAGAAATGAATATCCTTGGACTATGACATTTGCTGATGACATTGTAATCTGCAATGAAAGCAGGGAACAGGTGGAGAGAAATCGATTTAGGTGGCTCTTCAAAGAAGAGGAATGAAGGTTGGTCGCAGAAAGACAGAATGCATGTGTGTGAATAATAGTGACCCAAGTAGAACAATGAGGCTAAGGATGGTCCAACGGTCAACAGTTGAGAGCAGGTGTGTCAAAACTTTGGCCCACGGGCCAACCGCAGCCTGCAGTCTGTTTTTAATTGGCCCGGTGGAAATTCTATTGATATATGCACTTGAAACTTCTGCCTGATTGTATTGCACCTCTTCATTTTAACACCAGGAGGAGCTAATGCTGAAGAAGGCAGCTACTCCACCCAAAATGGACAATCACAGAAAAAAAAATTACCACAGCTTACAAACATGGCAATAAGCCATGTGTTAATCAGCCTAATAATTTAAATAATAAGCTTGAAATGTATCCATCCCATTTTCCCCTTGATTATTCTTTCTCTGGACTGACACTGTACTGTCTCTGTACTTAGTCAGTATCACCTTCCTGACTAAGGATATTTGAGGCTGCTGTTCTGTGAATGAGCTCCCAACCCCTTTTCTGAATAAATCAATAAAAATCCACCAATGGAAAGCTGTGATGAAGGCTATTATCTGTAAACATATTCAACAACAAACCATATTTGACCAACTTAATTGATTTTTCTTACTGTAATACAATGAAGGTGAGACCACATACCAGGCCTCTAGTAAGTGGCTCAATGCCTTCTACATTTTTCTATATCTAGCCCTGAGTGAGACGGTTTGGACACCCTTGGTCCAGAGCAATATGGTGTGGAAAAGAGGTAAAGAAAGGCATTCAAATGGATTGGAACTGGTGGAGAAAATTGACAGGGACAATGTGTGATTGAACAGTATCAGCCTGAATGAAAGGAAAGGTGTAAAAGACAGTGCTGAGAGCAGCAACGCTGCATGATTTAAAGACAGTGGCAATGAAGAAAAGAACAGAAGCAGAGCTTGGGGGTAGCAGAGATGAAGATGTTGACCTTTTCTTTGGGAATAATGAGGATGGATAGGATCAGGAGTAAGTTTATCAGAGGGACAGCACATGTAAGATGTTTTGGAAATAAAAGTCGGAGGCCAGACTGACATTGTTTAGACATATACAGAGGGTGGATAGTGAATATATTTGTTAGAAGGATGCTGGGGCTGGAATAGCCAGGTAGGAGGTCTAGATGAAGACCAAAGACAAGATTTATGGATGTAGCGAAAGAAGACAAGAAGTAAGTTGGTGTGAGAAGAGGATTAATAGAATAGGGTTAAATGAAGAAGGTTGGTTCGCTGTAGTGACCCCTGAAGGGAGTAGCCAAAAGCAGAAGAAGAAGAAGAAGAGGAAAGATGGTGACCCTTTGGATAGAAGAATGCTAAGGTTGGTACTACCAGGAAGGACGTCGAGAGGAAGACCTAAGAGATTGATGGATGTAGTGAAAGAGGACATAAAATAAATTGGTACAAGAGAAGATAGATTTAGATGGAGGCAGATAATTCGCAGTGGTGTCTTCTTAAGGGAACAGTCAAAAGGAGAAGCTGTTAAGTGTCACTGCCATTGCTTGTATCGTCAAAAGACAATGTTAATAGGATCTGCTTTTAGAGGAGTACATGAATAACATTTTCAGTGTCTTTAGTTTTGCTACTAGGATTTTTCCCAATCTATAGAGTTGCTATGCAGTGCAGGTAAAGTAAATGTATGTGTACAATTCATGCAATTGATAAAATGTTCCAATGTTGAAACCGTATTTTGAGATATTCAAATAAAATGGCTGACATCCACAAGCAACAACAGATGCTGTGGAACCTCTCTTAGAACCTTAAATCCCACGGGGCAAAAAGATTAGTCAAACCATCGTAAACCTAGCCAAAAACAAAAAGTGAAAGGAATATAAACAAAGATTTTGTATGCTGATCATTAGATATGATGATAAGTTGTCAGACCACCTTTTTGTTGAATTGGAGCTAACACTTTAATGGGAGGAGGGGAGAAGGTATCAATCAGAGAGGGCCTGTCATAAACAGGACAAAGAGGTGTCACCACCAGGTAGGCAGTTGGCATCTGATGCTGATATACAGGAATATGCCGTTCAAATCCTGACTTTGACAGTTGAGTAATGAGTGTTTTCTTAGTCTTACTGGTGAATGCAATGTATTTTAAATCACAGGGAAATGTAAAAATATTCCAATAAAACAGTATTTTGACATATACACAGATAATGTTGAATATTGATTTTTTTTTCTTTTCATTTGACTGGCTGACTTGTGTGTCACTCTAATTGCCTTTTAATTAGTACCTGAAAATTTTTATCTACCTTCCCTAAACCGGATGATTTGGTCATCACGGTATGTATAAACATTTAAATATGTTAATTTAATTACATTTTATAAAATATGAGGATGAAAATAAAGAAGGATATTGCAAAGTCACCCTCTCCAAATGCAGAAGTCCATTCAATTATTGAACAATGTCACAACTTCACATCATCATTGTTAAATCTTGTCACAGCAGTGGACTTGCTTTGTTTCCTTGAATACGTTTCACCTCTAATCTGAGATCTCGGATTGATACAAAAAGAAAACTAAAAAAGAAATGAAGACCAGTCGTCACATTCAATAATGATTGACCATGACCTGGATGACTGAAAACCCTCATGGACACATTTTGTTGATGTATTCCAGTTATAGACACATAGTTACCCAGGAAAGGGTGACTTTAATGCAACTGATACATTTGGACGAGAATGCAAATATATTTCTGATCCTTTCCAACGTATGAATACTAAAAAATAAAAACAGTTAAAAAACAATAGTTCAGGAGTATTTGTTAGCATATCTGAGTCCATGCAAACAATGAAAAGCAAATCTTTGGCTATCCTATCTAATAAATGCCCTGTTAAAATGTGACATAAGTGATTAGATGGGATGTTGCAAATTCTATATATGGATGTAATCATCCACAGAATGGCGCGCGCGCACACGCACGCACGCACACACACGCACACACACACGCACACGCAGAAACACACACACACACACACACACTAAGTAATGGTGTGAATTTTACAATATAACATGCAAATCAGTTTCCATAATTTACATATTATTCTTTGGTACATGTTGGCAACAGCTGAAACCCAATTTTTAATGACATCACAAATCTTTCCAAGAGGCAAACAATACTCTTTAGTATTATCAATACTGATTGAAATATTATGTATTATATTGTCAAAGACAGTGTGGCGTTTCTATGCCAATAAACAAGTGTATCATTAAAAGACAACTTTGAAGTAATAAAGAATGGAAAAAAAAACTAGGGCAAAACTCTTCTGAGGTAGTATGGAGCCCTGATTAACCAGATGCTTGTCTTACCTAAAACCATGGTCATGTAACGCTCGTCTACTCCAGCCTCCAGCAGCAAGGGGGGAACATATGTTATCCCAGCTGCTACACAGATCTCCAAGCCACAGGTAAGGGAGTTCAGCAGTACAAGACGCCACTGAGACCTCCATCCAGGCATATTTACAGGGGCTGGCTCGTCTTTCTTCCACTCTGGGGTGGCCAATGATGGGGTCAGGGGTGGAGGGGGCAAGCCTAAGTAAAGAGGCGTGGAGAAGCAAATGGAGGCGCCGTGGGAGAAGATATTTGTCGGTGAGCAACCACAGCAAAGACAAGTGAATGTCTTAGGTGACTTTGAAGATTCATTCTCCTCTTTGCATTCTGGATCTACAAATATTGAGAAAATAAATGAAGTACATGTTACATGTGTTACATTGCTTTCACACTTATTTGCTCAGTGTTCAGTCATTTCCACGCCATTCCAACTGGCTTTCAGTAGCCTCTTGTGAAGCAGATGTCAGCAGCCCATTCTCAATAGAATCAAATATCTGCACACGGCAAGATATTTACCAGAAACTCTCCGGTAGGAAAAAAGACATCAAGAAGATATGAAATCGCAATCTTCACAAAGCTCCTCACTAAGAACTTCAGGATGGCAGGAATAACAAGACAAGGAGAGATGAGTTAGCTAACGATTTTAGCAGCCTAAAAATTTGGCAAGTTTGAATCAAAATTAAAAGTATTTCTCCTTTTGTAGCTATATTCATCTTTTACAGGTATCCAACACGTACAGTGAGATAAAATAAATAGTTACTTTGTGTAAATTTAAGAAAAAGCAATAAAAAAATGTAATTTAGTTCAGGAGACAGCTTGAGTTGCACTCATCCAAGCCTTAGTGTTTGAAAGAATTATAAACTGAAACAACTGAGAAAATCTTGCACACCATAAGAGCCAAAATGTTTCCCAGTAACTTTGTGCATTATCAGGATTTTAATTTCAGGTCTTTTTCCTTTGTCAGACACACATTTCCTCGCAAGGGAGAAACATCCTGTTCAGTAGATCCATACTGAAGGATGTCTTGTGAGGTACAAACAGCTTAAACCACAGCTCATAATGTTATGTAATGATCATAGATTGAGACAAGTGCAAAAGGTCGAGAGTAAGGTATAGGCCAATTTTGGCAGATTTTTAATTTCAGGTCATCAATTGGAAGACTGACTGACTATTTCTAATCTCGTGTGACATTGACAGATTCCTGTCAGTGGACACATCGGCCCCAGTGGCCTGTCTTGTGTGAATGCTTGTTTTCCATGAGCCAATTTGCATATCTCCCCCATCCATTTCACTGCATTTTTCCTCATCCTAATTCAACCCAGAGGTCAGCTTTATCTTTTACATGCAATGTAAAAAACTTTTGAGACACTTCTTACTTTTTAAAATCATGGCTTGGCTTGATGATTCTGAATCGACTGTGACCCGAGCTGATTTTCAATGTGAAAATAGTGGGGCCCTCCAGTGGCCATAACAGAGAAATATAATGTGTCTGCTAAAACAGTTCTGGGTGTCTGGACATTTGCCAGATCGAGGTTAGCTTCCAAGTATAATTGAATGGTTGCTTAACCAGAGCAGTCGTGGCAAGTCGAGGGAGGAGGACGTTGAGGGAGGAGGAAAGACAAGCTAAAGGGGGGCCAAGAAGGCAGTTCAGGGTTTGGAGATACAGTAAGTATTTTTCAGTCTATTTATCAAACCAAGGCATGTTTTAACATAATGGGTTCTTTTTATTTCATTCTCCACCTTCTGCTCCATTTTTTGGCTCTGCGCAAGAGCAGGGCAAACTCAAATTTAAAAGTCCATTCATACAGGAATGTTTTGTAAGGCAAGGTGGAATTTATTTGAAGCCCATTTACACCGATAACAGCAATCCACTCAGCTCAACTTCCAGCTGGTTAAATATGCTGATGACGCAGTCCTCCTGTCCCTGCTATCAGGTCTGTCACAGTCCCCCAGATCAGCCCATAGCAAGTTTGTGGATGTGTGCGACAACTCTTGTCTGGAGCTGGATATAAATAAAACCAAGGAGATAGTAGTGACTTTTCCAACAGGCAGAGGGATCTGGCTATGGCAGTCACCACCATTATCCATGGAGTCCCAACTGAACTTGGTTGAGGAGTACAAGTACCTGGGCACTATCTTGGACAACAAGCTGAAATCTTTCACCAACACTGAGGAAATCCTCAAAAAATGTCAGCAAAGGAAGTATCACCTAAGGAAGCTCAATTCCTTTGGACTAAGGAAGGGCATCTCCAGACCTTTTGCTTCTCCTTCATCGAGAACATCATCATCTTCTCCAGAACCTGCTGGTTTCACTCAATCAGCTTCCAGAAAAGAAACGGTCTTTGGAGCATGGTCACTGTATACTTAGAAATCATTGGCACTCCTCTCAGAACTCTGTCAGCTTTATACAACAATATGACATGTCCATGCCATCAGGTCGCTGGCTTCACTGCCCTGCCTGCAGGACCCAGACGAGAAAGTGCCCAGGGCTGTCCGCCCCCCCCCCCACAACACACAGTCTTTCCCACCCCCCACCCCCTCTGTTCAAGTTGCACCTTAAAATTCAATATATGTTTACATTGTTTTCAGTTGCACTATACATTTGCAGTTTACAAGCGCAATTAATTGTTTACATATATGTTTGCACTAGTTTTTTTTGGTTACAGTTGCGCTGTTATCTGTCTTGTCTTGTACCGCCTGCTCTACTTGCCTCACAAATGTCCCCAGGGAACAAATAACGTTTTTTGAATTAAAAAAATACAGCACACCAGTTTAAGATACAATTGTCTGCTAAATGCAAATGGAGCACATTTATTTTCTGAATTTTAATTTTAATCTTAAAGTATTACACGACAGATGCAATTACGTTTAGTAATGATAGATAAGAACATTACCTTCTTGCAATTACAATTTCTATCTTATCAAGATTGTGTCCAAAATAGATATATCAGCTATACTTAAACTTCACACTTTTGCTGGAAACACTGTTTTTACAAAGTGTACATTTGTTCACTTTGTAGCTGAGAACATTAAATCTGCAAGATACCTTCAATTCTACGTTTTTTTTTTTTTTTTTTTTTTAAACTACATTAGTTTCAGCCTAAAAAAATATGGGCAGCAACTTAATCAATGTTATGTTGAGATTGCAAGTATTCATCAAATAATTAGTCCATAAAAAGATGAAAACATAAAATAGCATCGGTTTATTAGCATTAATTTCTTTTGTTCATTTTTGCACATATTTTGAAGAACAAGGACAG